>JAQGBH010007448.1:0-10979 GCA_034698265.1 Sminthurinus aureus
AACCCACCTTTCATTTGACATGTCGATCATGAAGATCGGTGCAGCCGTTTGGGAGTTGTGAGCCCTGCGAGATGCGACAATTTTTCTTTGAAACTTGGCCCCATGTCCTTAATGAAACAAATTTTAAATTACATATAAAAGTCTCGTGCAATCATCATATTTACAAAATACAAATCATACATTTTAAAGCTGCATTTTTTCCTGATTTCGATTTGTCTTTGGGTACCTACTTAGAGTTTATAACTTGCAAAATACTTTTTGTTGTTTCTGCATACTTGAATTTCATTGATTTTTTCAATGGAATCCAACTTTTGGAATGAGTTTCAACCTTCCGTGACTTTTCTTTTGTTACATTTGACCAAAAAAATTTGAAAACTAAAGCTTGACAAAGCCTGCAGTAACTCTCAGGTCAAATCAATCAGCATTAGTTATTATTATCTTTACACAGAATTTTTGGATTTGATCAACGGAACCGTTAATTTTAAAATGTAAATGACTGAACAATTATTCACATCCTCTTCATGAATACCGATCTTCGTTGTTACTTGGTTCATGAATAGTTTAATTTTTCTTTACTTTTGAGTGTATGACTCTTCACAAAGCGAGGATTTCCAAGTTCATTTGGGCACTTAAATGAAGGGCGTATTTCGCAACCTTTTGACTCATGAGTGAATCCATGTCTGAGATTTGGAAGTTCGGTGGTTGCATAGTCGTGATTGGGCTCAATACATTTGAACGGCCGCTCTTTTGTATGTGGCTTCGAATGGATTTTCTCCAGTTGTCGTAACATAAGAATTGGATTCAAATTGGCAAACAAAGGATTTCTCTCCCGAATGACATGGTTTGTGAATTGTGACATAGTCTTCTGGATTTGCAGTTATTACAGTTTGGTTGAGAGCAAACAAAAAGTTTGTGAGAAAAACGACTTCCCTCATAAGCGTTGAGGGTTAATTTGTGTTTTCAAGCGTATGACCATCTACGATGTGGACACGGAAAAGGTTCAGTTGTCCAGATATTTTTTTTAGTAATTTTGACTTTTAGTAATCGAAAGTAAACAATTATCTTACTCATCATATACAAAATCCACAAAGACTTCTTTTCGTGGGCGATTTAACGTTGGCCTGGGAGTATGCATGGGAGTATGGGAGGAAGCATTGACCAGTGACCTGACCTGGTCACATTTTGAAATTCCTGGGAGGAAGCATGGGAGTATGCATTGGAGTATGGGAGTAAGCATTGGGTGGTGACCTGGCCTGGTCACATTTTGAAATTCATGGGAGGAAGCATGGGAGTAAGCATTGGACTATGGGAGTATGGGAGTAAGCATTGGGTGGTGACTTGACCTGGTCACATTTTGAAATTCATGGGAGGAAGCATGGGAGTAAGCATTGGAGTATGGGAGTATGGGAGTAAGCATTGGGTGGTGACCTGACCTGGTCACATTTTGAAATTCATGGGAGGAAGCATGGGAGTAAGCATTGGAGTATGGGAGTAAGCATTGGAGTATGGGAGTCAGAGATCCTGGCAGGATTGAGAAAATTCTAGAATTATATAAAGGTTGAGAATGTAGAAATAACAAAAGTTTACAAAATTTCAAAAACCGTGACGACACCTGTAAAAAAATACGTTTTGGTACTAGTTGACTATTATTTTTTTCTTTTCTCGCTCCTACGAGAAATAACAAAGTCTCGTAGGAGCGAGAAAAAAAAAGAAATAGTCAAATTGTACCAAAAAGTATTTTTTTATAGGTGTCGTCACGGTTTTTGAAATTTTGTTAGTTCTACATTCTCAACCTTTATATAATTCTAAGAATTTCTCATTCTTCGGTAGAACTCTGATATAATATACTGACAAATAAAGTGTAATAATATTACTGTAAAATCCTTTATACTTACGTTGAACGATTGTGAATGAGTGTAAAAGAGAAATTAGTATTACAATTTGGACATAAAACGGGTTCCAAAATCTTTCCACGATCAATTTCAGCGGATGCACCATAAGAACAAACTGTACATTTAAAGTAACCTTCTCGCATTTCAGGTAAAATATTTGATGTTCGAATAACCATTCCACTTATGGTTACCAGAGTGTCAATATCTAAATCATGTAATACACATTTTAAAAAATTAGAAATGTCAAGATTCCACAAAATATTTATTATTGTATAATATATATAAGTATTTAATAACAGTACAATAATATTTTAAGAATCCGTATGTATGTGTGTATAATCCTAAATGCAATGAAAATATTAAATATTATGATGTATTTTACCTTCTGGATTTAATAATCTCATGCATTTTGTTTTCTCAGCATTGAATGGGCGAACTTGAATTTGATGAGAAAGGATAGTATCAGGATATAAATCATTAAACATTTCATTTATCGCCATATCCATTGTAGGAATAACTTCTTGTGGATAATTAATCAACTGTTCATACAATTCACGACTTGCTAGATACAAGTGACCACAATTTAAATTGAGGAAAGGTTCTTCAAGTAGACGAATCTATAAACATACAATGGACGAGGGAAAAAAACACAATGTACATTTTGTAGAGCATTATTTAGATTTGTTTATAATGTATTTTTATTTTTTATACTTACATTTTAAACTATATAGATATTTCTAGAATTTTGTATATGTAGTCATAAAATGTATCTATTATGTATGTATGTGTACGTACCTCATTCAATTTCTGCATGTATAAAGGTCTAGCTTCTGAAAAATCTTCAATTGTTTCATCTTCTTCAACTGCAGCATCCTTAAATGTCTCAATGAAATGCTTGAATTTTACACGAAATTGATTTGCTGATACATTTGTTCCCCAGATGAGCAATTGTGGTCCTGCATCGGAACTCTAAAATTCATAGTGATATATATAACAAAATATGACATATTATGATATCTAGTATACTTACTACAATCTATAATAATAATATTATGAATTTTATGACATTTTGTAAATAGAAGTATACACATACGGGTGATGTTGTTCCGACTTGGATTTGACGTAAGTGTCGATCTGGATTAATATCAGCTCGATGACGAATCGGTGTCCTTTCACCCGTTTCTCCAGTTCTTCCACTTCCACTAGCTGCTCTTGATCCTCGAGATGTAACAGAACTTGGTGTTCCATAATTCAATGGTGACCTGTCATAATCATATAATAATAATACATTTACCATACAATAAAAAAAAGAACTAGTAACTTGTGTACCCAGGCCACAAAGGCTCTCTTTTCATAAATATTACATAATTATTGTTACAAAACTAAAGTATAATATATATAATGGTGTAATTTTATGAAAATTATGCATTATTTACCTCAGGTCAATATCTGGCTCTCGTCTGGGTGTAGATGATGGATTTGACATCATTTCTAATAGATCCATCCTCATAGACCTTGACGAACGAGAACTTATTGAAGACATTTTAAAATAGTAGTTAAAATGGAATTCACTCAACACAAAAAAATAAAGATATTATGATGATAGTTCCAAAGAATTCTATGAAAAGTAAACAGAAACAATGTTAAAATTAAATAAGAAAAACACAATTAACTCCAAAAATCACACACACGAGCAGCAAAAGTACGAGTGTGAGAGCTACCACGGTGAGAATGGGACAAAGAACTCGTTTACACCAAGCTAAACGGGAATATTCCCATTTATTTCTTTTGTCTGATCTCGTCGAGCCGGCTACTCTATCCCGCATTCCAAGTGTTTCTGCTTGAGAATTTACTATAGCATGTGGTGGAAAATGGAAAAAATTGCATTTTGCACGGTACCGTACATGCAATACATTTATGGTTTTAAAACGCGAGGAAAGATGAGATGTAAAAATGCACATTCTATAGTATGACTGGTTTTATGTATTTAATATTATTTTTTATTCATTATTCTGTTGAAAATACATAGTATTATACAAATCACACAGTACACAGTTTTCTAAATATATACACAAAATATAATATATATAAGGCTTTTTGTTTTTTGTTCGATATAGGGGTTTCAAGAACGTAAAATATATGTTTTTTTTATCGACTATAAATATTCATGTACATATAATTATAAATGCTAATTGAGTCTATATATACTTACGTGTAATACAAATAATTATATATTGATTATTGGATACCGTAAAACAAAATAAAAGAACATTATTCTATAATAATATTATATAGTTACATCAAAAAATACTGAATTCCAGGAATCAAAAATGCACAAAAAATGAGATTTCTTTGTTTAACACATAGTTTGAAAAGTTAAGTTGTGGATACTATGTATAATATTATAATGTTCAATATACATATATCATATTATCATATATATCTATATAAAATATAATATCATTTTAAAGATCTAGAATATTGGTATGTCAAACACTGTATGAAATATGAAATCGACGTTTTTTAGTATTTATCACAATTAGAACTTGTATACTGAGTACAGATTTCATCTCGAGTTAATTCACTGTACAATTCATCAGCTTGTAATCCAGCCCCATCCACCAAGTTATGTAAGTTACAATAATTAGTACCATAGTCAAGAACTGCGTACCTGTGTGGAGAAATCGGAAATAAAAAGATCACTTTAATATAATGCAGTTTTTTATGAAAAATAATAAATATATCTGCACAAAGATCAAACATATTATGCAATATTTAAATAATGATAAACGCCATACCAAATACGGGATGTTGAAAAACCCTAAAAAAATACATCCAAACAAGCATAAAACATTATACATGTGCATATTCAATTTTGGTATCAAATGAATCTATTCTAGAGCTATACATGAATATTATAAAAGTATCCTACAACTATAATTTATCCCGTTTTCTGTCAATTGTCAATACACAGGTAACAAAATCGCGATAATACGTATAGATTACAATGATGATGACCTTACCAAGACATTGCAACCACCAGTAGCGGTACTTGGATAGAATGTAAAGGTGAGATCATCAATATATCCTCGGACGGGTGTTGTATGTGTAGCCTTTAGAACATTTCCATTACTTGACTCCAACTGAAAAATGAAAAAGTCAACAGAGTATAATATTTTATATTTGAAATTCTTTTCATTCCAGTTTTCATTTAGTTTTATTTATGCATTTATGGATGTATTATGTATATATATGTAAATAAGTATATGTGGTGTCAAATAATATTTAAACACAAAAACGTACCCCATATAAACATTTTTGACCAGTTCCACATGTTTCATTTGTTTTCCAAACGTCAATTTGATTGATCAGTTGTTTAGCTACCTCATTACATTCAGTTTTGAATGTCCTGTTGGAATAACCAAATGAGCGTGTGACATTAGACATTAGAAAAATGTTTAAATGCATAATATAATATATATATATACTAAAACACACAAAAGAGATAAGAGAAAAAAAACGTGTCACTTACCAAGTGATATTACATGATGCATGGAGTGGATAGGCCAAAATTCGGGGATTCCTAAATAAACATGCTGTAGTTATACCACAAATGGTAACAACGACTGTAGTAACAATCAAAATGATCTTCATTTTCCGAGAACAGTTTATTCTTCCACGTGTTGGTCTTCCTCCTTCTCCTTCTGAAGTGACTACTGTTGCTGGAGTTCCTACGTGTATATAAATAAGACAATGTTAAATGTGTAATCAAACGAAAAGTTGATGATTTTGAGGTACATTAATTAATGAGATTAGTTGCTATCATGGATATTCTGGAGAAAGAAATAATGAGAGCAAATGACAATGACAGCATTGTTATAATTTCTGTATATATGCATTATGTATGCACCATGTTTACTAAACACATCTGTACAGTATAAGCATTGTAAGTTCTACCAAGTAAGTTCTCATTAAGATGTTACATAACCAACAACTTCAAAGTTTTAAAAATGACTTTAAATCAAGTTTACATAAGTAATAAGTACACACACAAATATATCAATCAGAGTGGTTCATGGAATCTCAATCTTAGAAATTTCTGGTTCTCATCACCTTGAAAGGTTGTACTTAGCACAAAGCACAAATCACAAATACATACAAGTATTTACTCACAATTGACAGTAGCTGAGAAAAGATAGTTTTATCAAAATATAAACAAATTCAGAATCCTGAATGGATGTAACAACTGGAAAGTGGCTATAAATGAAGTGTCTCTTGTCTATTGTCTCTATTGACAATTGACATAGATTTCTTCGTGTGTAATAAAGCCAATTCTTTGATCTCGTTTAGGCTCCCTCCAGTTCTAAATTCTAATTAAGTTTGCAATTCCATAAACCAGTCTAAAATATCTAAATACCTAAATAATATAATATTATTACACTTTGTATACTTTCACTTGTTAAAAACTTCTTTTACACACTTTATTTTATTTTAATGTGTATATAGGAATTCTATTCGCAAACTATACTATAAACTACAAAAAAAAACTGCTAAATTCTATAATATTCTTATAGCAAAGTATAAATACCTACTCTTGCTTTCAGCTATGGGTTTTGGCTATGGGAATAGCTCTCATCAGTGTATACATCACAAGTTGTAAAAAATGACATCATACCTTAGCAAATCATTAGTACACGTGCTTATAGATGCAGAACTCTTGTATCATTTTAAACAAATATATATAATACAATGATACAGTGTCTCTCCTTACTCCAAAGTAAATTGGTATTTTTGTATATATATATATATAATATACATAATAATTACATGATGTTCTTGTTGCTATTGACGTGTAACACTCGTTTCGTTAATGCTTCATCGTATTAAATGCTTTATTTATCTATATATACAATATATACAGTATTACAATATATGCATAGATTTTGAAGATGAAGGGAATCTACAATATTATACACTCTACAAGTTGTAGACATTATTATTGTTATAAAAAAATCAATCTACAAACCTACTCATGCAGAAAAGGGGATGATATTTAGCACATTACATATTATTACACATATTGTACTCTTGTATCTTGTACTTTGTTTTGTAAAAGTACATTTACTGTGTACCATGTATATTGTTGATTGTAGATGAATTACGTAAATAATAGATCTAAGTATGTATGCATGTATAATATGAGACATGACTTGAATTTCCTCGTGTCCATATAAAATATGCATATCTACAATATTATGTGGATGGCAAATGGTAACCATAACCAGTGAGCTAAATTTTTTGCAAACTACAACAGGTAAGTAATTTGAAGGTGTATGTAGTAGTAGTAGTATGTATACTGTGAGGATTCCTTATTAGATGCATATTTTATAAACATGCATGCAATCCTGATTGTTGTTGAACTGATGTTATGTGCTTTACTAGTGTTGGCGTACTACATATACATATATATAATATAGTAGATGTATAATAAAAAGTTACTACTGATTACAGATTGTTAACTGATATATATGTGATATGCACAAGCTAAAAGCTACAGATAAAATGCAAGTGCACATAAATGATACATCTCTATTACTTTTATGTACATATAACACTGCAAAATACATAAGACATAATATTATTATAACAAAGCATTTTTGAACTAACCTTCAATCATTGTTGTTGCCTCTCCATCATCATTATTACCCTTTTTATTTGTCATTATGTAAAACAAAGATTCGCCGATACACATATATACACGATCCTACATTTACGCGTCACATTTACAAACAATTATATATATATATTTATGCGTGTATATATTGTTTAATGTCTCCTCCTCCTCTTTTACATGTCACTCTCTGAGGAATTTGTCAAATTTTAACTCGTAAAAAACTTTAAAGTAAAACTTCTAAGTACGCATTATATTATTATTTTATATATTATTATTTTACATGACTTTTGTGTGATGAAAACAGTTTTGATTTTTGATCCTTTGGAATGCAATGAATTTTGAAGTTAATGTCAGTATTACACGTTGTTTTAGATTTAAGATCCAGAAAACTAACAATTAAACTACTGACAATCGATTATTCGGCGTAACCTAACAGTGATCAGTGATTTTACTAATCAGCTTATATATATAAATCAAAGTCAGCAGTGAATTTTTCATTTGATTGTACGAAATTCCCAACCAAAATTGCGAAAACCAAATACCGCGTAGTACAAAGTAAAGCCAAATCTGACACAAAAAGAAAATCAAGTGGAGAGTGGAGAAAAAAAAGTGCAAAAATCTCTGTAATCAAGATAAACCAGTGAATTGAATATTAAATCATCATTAAATTTAAATAAAAGTGCTTGAGTGTAAAGTGTATACATCTCATTATTAATATTTACTTATTGTAATTCAATTGCAAATAATTAATTTTTTTGTGCACACACTCATTTCTACGTTGCGTACATTTTTTCAAGGTCTCTGATTACTTCATTCACATTGTATTCAAAAGTAAGTTGTAAAATTCGCTCTTGTCCAAATAAATTGCAAGAATTTTATTATTTTTTACTGGAAGGTATAATAATATTGTAGTATGAATCAAAAACTGGCTGTTTTAAATATTTAATTATTGTACTATTTGAATCATAATTTTATTTCACAAAAAAAAGTATTAAATTGTAGAGAAATGGATTTTGAATTTGCATCATTGTAAAAGTGATTCGTATTTTTTTTTTCGTTCATTTATTCTAGATTCTAGAAGAATTTTGATCCATCAACGTCATCATCAACATCTCCTCCACTTTTATTTCAAAGTTGAGTTTTGTTAAAGTTTATAGTGGATTTTATTGTGGAATTGTGTAATAATAATAATCAAGTTCAAGTATAAAAGAGGAGTTAGTATATATTATATGAAAACATCGTCATCGTCATATATATATTGGACAGTGAAAACAACGGCGTAGGTAAAAATTATAAAATTACATTTATGAATACTACTACTTTGTTTCACTAGATTCTTTTTTTCTTGTATGATATTGTAAAATATTATTTGTAAAAATGTACGTTTTTCCCCACTCAAGACTTGAAGTAATTGAAGCTTTATAAAGAAGTTAGAAGTTAGAAACTACAGCATGACGCAAAGACTGAACGCATACAAAAAAGTTTTTTGTAGATCTACAAACAAAAATATTTCTATTACAGAAGTAAATGTAAGTTTTTATAGTTTATAGTATTATGTTGTAGTATTTAGTTATTTGAAAAGGAATGATTTCGTTATCAATATATTTGACAGATTTTGTACTGGAATTGACAAAAAAACAATTATCCAAAATTACTACTGCTGGGATTCAGAATTTATTTTTGAATTTGTTGAACGATAGTATAAGGATTAAGGATCATGATAATTATAGTGTAGTACACAAACTAGTTTCCTTGATGCTTAAGTATTATCTTATTGGTTACTTACAGTCATATGTGTGGTATTCATTTTTTCAGAAATATTTAAAAGCTTTCATAATAGATTTATCAAAAGGACTAACAATAAAGAAGTTATATACGTAGAACGTAGAACCATTCATGTACACATATAATTTAGTTGTAGTTTGTTCCTGTAGATTGTTTCAAAATTATAAAATGCAAATGGTACATTATCCAAACATTAGTATTATCAAAAGTACACCACTCGACCTTTTGTAGAATGCAGATTACAAGTATAGAGTATATAGAGAACGTTTAGAAACATAATAAACATATTATATTATTATTTGTGTATATATTTGTAAAAGCATGCTGATTTTGCACAATTCAAGTTTGCTATTTTTTGCATGCAAGTGTACACTATCCTATTCAAAGTTAAACTACTATATGTATATATATATATATCATGACGATGAAATTCAAGAGAGAGAGATGATGCTGGGATGAAAGTTCAGTATCCAATTGTACTTGTTTGAATGAGTCAAATTAGATGAGTATTTAAAAGTATAACACATAATATATTATACAAGTCATGAGTAATAGAATAATTTTAGTAGTCATCTTCAAATTACTACATTATAAAGTATAATCCATAGTTTATATTGTAGTATTGAGCTAGTGGTGATAAAATTTTGTTACTTTTTTTGTACTATAGAGAATATTTTCCCTTGTCAGTTGTCACTTGTTTCTACTACATTCTACTACTACATTAGGATATTTACTTGTGTATTCACAAACAATAACTATTTTACAGTACATATTAAAAATACATTCCGTATTTAGGTATAGACATCAGAGAAGTTCATTTGGTTGCTTAATTAAAATTTTATTTTAATTACTTCAACACTTTTGCACATATTATACATAATGTAACTTTACTAAGACTGATCATAATAACGAGATTTTCTATTACATACTATGTAACAAAAAGAGTTTTTTCCCTTTTTCATTTTTATCTTTGTCTATGAATACACACAAAAGTCAGAGGAAATCTTTGTAAAAAATTCTTATGTACACACGCATATGATGTGTACCTGGATTGAACAATTTTACGACTTTTATATAATAATATGTAGTATTTTTTTATCCTGGCAGTAGTGTTTATTAGTTTTATGTGTATTTAGTATTTAGAATCTATTTTAGAGTATAGTTTTTTAAGGTTATACAAAAAAGATTTTCAGTCTTTTGAACTTGTATGTCGTACAAAAGATCACTTAGGTAAACATAAATAGGTACTCCTGATTTGTTTCATGTCTATATTATATGTATTTTCAAGCACAAGTTTTACAAAAGTAATTCTAAATGCACAAAAACTCATGTGTATTTCTATGAAATGAATATATATATTGTGAAATATTTTGTGTTTTACAAGTATGAAACATAAAACATCAATACAACATAATAAATAATATGTAATCCATATAATAACTACAATCTTCGTTACCGTATTATTATTATTATTACAGCAGAGGGATCGGAACATGTGTGCGTGAAGACTCCTATTTAATACCTATCTCGTCTCTCTCTTGTCAATTTTGTGATATACGAAGGGGACGAGAAAACCTCTCTGTCTCTCTCTCTCTGTCTCTCTCTCTCTCTCTCTCGCTCTGTGTGTG
>JAQGBH010007449.1:0-10978 GCA_034698265.1 Sminthurinus aureus
AGAGTAATGGCTATTACTCTAGAGTGTGACTCGGACCCCCTCGCCACCGGATACGGATTTTATGAGTGTGTTGGATAATTTAAGACTAAATCAATTAAATATGAATTACTTATGAGTTTGACGGAGGCAAATGAAGAACCAAGCGAATTTTCTGCTGAGCAGTTGTAATCATTGACATCTTCAAATGTAAAGTTGGCAATTACAAGCCGCATTTTCATAGCGTAGTCTTTTAACATCTCATTCTCCACAGCATATTTACCCACTTGATTCAAAATCAGTTGACCTAGATAAACAACAACAGCATTATTAATTATTACATTTATTATATTATTAAGAGTTTTTTCATGTAAATATCGTGCATTTTTTTCGCAAAGCTTTATAAAACTAATGAAATGAGAGGAAGCAAGGGAAAATGCAACAAAGGAATCACTTTCTCCGCTTTCTCCAGTCGTTTTCATTCTGTATCAACTATAACAAAACATGCGTGTAGCCTTGATAATTGTTATTGTTTAGTGTTTATTCAAGGTAAATACTATAATATTCCATAATGAAGTAACCCCTTCATCACTTCCGCTCTTGAGTCTTGAGGAGATGACTAAAATTGCTCCTGTAGTCAGACCTGTACACTGAACATTGTAGATTCTAGATTCTAGGCCAAGTGTAATGCTTATTACTGGTAGTTAAGTGCTATGCACTCTACGTTCCTAACATAATGGGTGTCAATTTCAGTGGAGATTCTAGATTCTAGTAACTTTGATTTAATGTTTCACACTACAGACTACAGTGTGCTAACTAAATATTATCTTTATTACTCTTCCTATCTGCTCCACACTCGTAATATCTAATATCTGTAATACGTAATAATATGATATGCATCACAAATCACAAGTTGACGCCTCCATATTTATGGATATTGAATATTGAACTGAGTGGATGGATTTTTGATCGTTGAAGAAGAAAAAGACTTTTGAATGACTCAAGTTTTCCCTTTTAGTTTTAGAGTATTTGAAGAAGGGAATAGAGCACAGCATTATATTTATGGTTTATGGTGCATGAAGTATGAAGGTGTAAAGGAATGAGGACTAGAGAATAGACATTTCGTTTTGCTACTTGGTATTTGGCATAGGACTCTTGTAACTTGTAACTACTTATGCAGTATATTTAAGTAGCATTATTATTTCCATTGAGCTAACAGCAAATCCAAATCCAAACAAAGGGTGAAACTGATATCTATAAAGGCATATGCATATCGAGTATGGAGTGCGGATTATGCAGAAGAAAGGAGGAAGGTGTCGCAGTTGGAGAAAAGTAGTCTATAATAGCGTCGTTTTGCTGTGAAGGTGATGCGGAATTAATTTGTATTAGAAAGAGAGAGAGAGAGAGAGAGAGAAGTGGAAAAAAGTGTAGACTGTAGATTGTAGATGGAAAAATAGGAAAGCCATTGGGAAGAATGAGACGGCATTATGAGCAACTGACTTGGAGCATACTAAACATTTTAGGCAGACATTAAGCCAACAGTTAATAGATTTCCGCAGAGTGAGAAGTGAGACCGAAAGGAAACTGCGAGTTTGCCGTTTGTAGTTTGTACTCTCCAAATTCCAATGGTAACATTGTGCATTTCGCCTCATTTTGTATAGACTGTTAACTGTTAGACCAACATAAGCTGACGATAGCATATGCACGGGAAAGTAACAAGGGAATTTCTCCTCTCTTGTGTGTAATGGTTAATGGTTGATGTGTAATCCTGAATGGAGAATGGAGAATTGAGAGACGTGGAGAGTTTTCCCTCTTTGTTTTTAGTGAATATGAATATACAAAGAAGACCGTGGACTGTATGAGTTTGTATGGTGTATGGTGTATGGTAAACATGGGATTGCTCAAAACTCTTAATATCTTTGTGTATTAGCCGTTTGGAACGAAATCTCCGGTTTTCACAGAATAGAGTACAGTAAAGGAAAATGAGAGGAAGAAGAAAGTGGGAATATAATATGGATTCATGAATCTGTAAATCTGGTGTTGATTCAAGTTGAGTTGAAATGAAGTGAGAAAATTAGCATTATGCAGTCGAGGAGGAAAAACACCTGCGCCCAGGATCATGACTCAATAAAACATAAAGAGAAAGGAAAATGTGGATATTTTCCAAGTCTAACTGCCTTTCATAAACACATTGTCGAGTTTCGAGTGTCGAGTGTCGAGCCGTTCTCTTCCTCTTTCTCTCCCCAGTCTCAAGAAATGAAATGCCGCTATATCATACACTCGTATTAATATTCTTATTCTTCTTCTTCTCCTTCCATTTCCTTGAGTAGCATTTCACTAGCTTGACTTGGCTTTGGAGAGGGAAGTGAAAGTGAAAGTGGGAGTTGGAGTTGGAGCAACAATTCAAATGGTATAATAATAATACTCAAGAATGAATATTATTGTTCATATTTCATATGCATTCACAATTCACAATCTCACACTTACATACCTATGTTCAGTGAGCATGAAAGACAATATTTATATCCATTTCCTGTCAGTTTCGTTGTTGTGCATGTATAAATGCTGGAAATGAATGGATCTGGAATCTGGAGAAAGTGAGAAAGAGTTGAGTTGATAATTTATTACAATGTTTGGACAACAGGGAAAGTTTTTAGTGAGAGAAGTTGGGACAACACACATACATCACACATTGCACACTACACACTACACACTACACGCACATATTCTTCATTTCAACAGAGTTGAGAATTGAGACGATGAATGAGAATTCGGATTCGGATTCGGATGGAGATGAATCCTTCTTCTTCGTCTTCCTCTTGGAGTTGTCACAAGGAACAACTTCATATCATCATTATTTCTCACTTGTGCCACAGCCACAGTGTTCTTGTTCTTCCTCTTTCCCGTTCTCTCCGCTTTTCACTCAATTTCTCTGTTTATTCAAGAATGTACAAGTACAAATCTTGGGGTTTCAAAGTCTGCTTTCCACTTTCTACTCCTTTCGTATTTCCTACAAGGACAAAGTGTACGCAGTATTTACCGTTAAATGCTCTCACTTTCCAATTCCCATTTGTTCATTTCCCACATCTTGACACTTTCGAATTTCCACATCCGAAATCTCACCAGATTCCAAATTCCAAATTCCAAATTCGGAACTCGAAAGAGCCCCACACATAATTTTGAGTATCAATGTGCTTATTTTGTATTGCTTATTGCTTATATCTCCCATCCATAAAGAGCAATAGACAAGGTTTATTGTTGGAGGAGAAAGAGAGAGAAAGAGAGAGGATTTAAGAAATGAGAAATCAGGACAAGAAAGTGAGGTGACGGGAAACAGTTAGAATGGCCATTAAAAGCAAGTAAGTTGAAACTTCTCCACTCTTGGTATATCGTGTATCGTATAATCATAATATTATTATGTACATAGATTATTCTTAATACTTAATGCAAGTCTAAACAGCAAACACAGAGACGCAGATAGATATGAAATTCCTATGAATTTATCTACTCTTATTTCCATAACACATAACACAAAAACACTGCTTTGTATTCTCTATATTTCCATTTCCATAGGAAACTTTCTGTCTCTGCTCCCTTTTCCCTTTTCCCTTATTTTTGGACGGAGAACGGAGGCCATTTGAAATAATGTTCCCTCTTTTCTTTTTCTACCAGTTTCGAATTGGGAATTTAGAAGGTGGACTAAAATATGGAGCAGAGAGCTCAGACGTTGGCCATGTGAATTTGAATCGTGAATTGTGAATGTGTCTATGAGTATTGAGTATTGAGCATTGAGTATTGAGTATCGAGTATGTACATTCGAATTGAGAATTGAGAATTCTGACTATGTATGTTTCAGAAATGGAGTAGAATAGATGCATGTATGTACGGTAGGGAGAAGAGTGTGTGGACTGTGTACAAAATGTTAAAATAAAATAGAGGCGAAGAAGAAGAGACTGAAAGTGACTTGACACAGTCAGAATGGGAATGAGAAGAGTAGTTCCAGCTCCTGTCTCTCCCAGTCTCATGTTTCACTTCTTCTCCATGTTCCGTATTCCGTATTTGGTATAATGTGGATGTGTATGGTAAATAAGCCGAGGAGATTTACTCCTTCATGCATTTTCCAAATGGTTTCTGGTTCGCTCTGATACGAAAAGAAATAGTTACTTTCTCGATTCATAAAGCCTCTCAATTTGTCCGCCACCCAGAAATTGAACGCAAATTGATATCGTTCTTTGACTATTGACTTTGACTCTGCTCTGCTATGTGCTGCTCTGTGCTGCTCTGCCCACAATCTATGTAGTTTATTTTCTAATACAGATTTCTCCTCGCTTTCCCTATACATCTATACAAACTATATCCATACCCCTCCACACATCAGACACATGCATAAGTAGCATTCAAAATCAGCATCCAACTTTATTCTCCGTCTGCTCTCTTCAGACGTACTTCAGAGAATGGAGAACGGAGAAAAATTCCAATTCTTTCCTCTTCACTCTTTCACTCTTTACCAAAATAAAATCACAATCGCAACACCCCCAAAATTCTACACACTTTGCTGTAGACTGTAGACCAAAGTGGAGACAGAGACAGTCGAATGGGAGCCAACCCTTGTGCATTCTGCATGTTGTTCCAAATTCCAAAGCCGCTCAACTCTCAACTCTCAACCGAATTTTCCATTTCTTTCAACTTAATGCCATCTTTGATGGCTTCTTTTTCTATCAATTCTCTTTGATTCAAGTCAAATTGCTCCATGCAATCTGCAATCTGCAACCACGATAGATAGATTTTACGTATATCAAGACTCAAGATGCAAGTACTTGATTTCTCACTCTCAATTCTCAATTCTCAGTTCTGAATTCTGGATTCTGGATTCTAAGGACTTGTGCATTAACATATATTTTCTCTCAGCTTGACACAATCTCTTATTTATTATTATCACTTGTTCATGATTTTCCCAACTTTTCCATCCCACTATTTTGTGTCCTCTCTAAAAAACGGGTTTAAATACCTGCAGAAAGTTAGCACAACTCAACTTTGTTGCAATGTCCGATACACCGATTTATAAATGTGCCTATTTGTTATTTGTATATTTTATACACATTGTGAATTGTGATGACACGCATCACAGCGTTTGATGTTTGTAGATAGTTCTACGCTTCAAATTTCAAATGAGAAACTACATATAAAAATATTAATTGATGATCAACGATCAACGATAAGTTTTGTGCGAGAAAGTTATGTACAATTTACAGTCAATCATTTTGACACGACCGGATGAATTTAGTAGTTAAAATGTTTTCCAAACTCCAAACTAAAAATGAACGTGCAACTTTTATGGAAGGAGGAACAAGTTATCGACTATTAGGAAATCGGCACTGTCCAATTTAAACTGACACTGAACTTTTTGATTCCGAGTAATAAATAAAAAAAACTCGTGCAATAACAACGCAACAACGGGAGAAAATGATGAGGAAATAGGTATGTATTTTGCTATTGTGGGGAAGAAAAGGAACGAGGAGAGGAGAAAACAGAAAACGTGGATTTATCATGCACCAGGATGACGTCTAGATTCTAGATTCTAGACTCTAGATTCTAGAACTGAGGCTGAAGGCACATGCATTGAAAATTGAAGTACTCATGATGAAGGAAAGAGGAATAAAAAAGAATTGTGTTTTGTGTGACCTTCTTTGGTGACCCAGGTTGTGATTGGTTTGGGCAGGGCTTCCACAATACACTCCAACGTGACATTATTTCCGAGTTGAGAAGCCACCAGTTGGTTCGCGACCTTGATTAATGGCGAAACTGAAAAGGAACAAGATCCGACACGGATGAATCAATCAACTGGATTTTAATTGAATCAATCTTAACAGCTCTTTCTTCGCTCTCTTCTTACTTGACGGTTACATTTCCGCCTCTCTGCCAGTTTCCACCCTCTGTTCACTGTTCATCCTCCTTCTCCCTCTTACCCAGTGTTTAACGCAATCTCATGTTCGCTAGTCTACTTTACACTTGATATCCTATTTACTATTTTACTTTTTCCTCAAGGTTTACTAGCGTTAGCTAGAAAAATTCTGACTCCTGGATTCTGGATTCTTATTTACTTTTTTCTTATACGCAGTGCACAAACTCTTGAACTTTACGGATTAAACTTTTCCACCCGGTTTGATGTTCAATGTTCAGTTGAGAGATTTACGGTCTCACTTTTACTTTTCTTCCTCCCATGAATTTAAAATGTGTGTCAGTTGTCAGTCGAGTCGGTGTAGGGAAAAAAGTAGGGAGCAAAACCAAATTGACATTTTGCTACTGCTTGAAACTTGAATCATTTGAGATTTGAGTATTCTCTGTATAAAAAAGTGTTTTATATTTAGTTGAGATTTGAGATCTGGCAATCAGAATGATGAACAGAGGGTGATAAATAGAGAGGCAGAGAGGTGGAAATCCAAATCCAAGGCGCCAAATTCCCTCAGAGTTAAACAATATTATTTTCATACTAAAAAATGATGCACAAAAGACAAAAGATAATGAATGAAAACCAAATCGTAAACTTACAGTGAACATAGACCATAATTCTCTTCATAACCTGAAATGGAATTAAAAAGATTGCCATTTAATTGTTTTAGATTGTACATTTATTTACAAGGGCAGAGTTCATGTGATCCAGAATCTAGAAATTGTCTTATAATAAAATGCATTGAAAAAATATTCGTACATGACAATTTTTGAACATTTACTTGATATTTGATATAAACTTTGGACTTACCAAGGGAGGAATGGAATTATTTGCAATGCAAAAATATGCACCAGTGTCCGCCTGTAAAATTCATGAACACGAAAATTAACACAAGTTCCCTCCAATAAAATTGTGAATGGAGTTTTGAAAATAAACTCAAGAATTATGTACCTTTTGAAGGGCTCTCAACTTCAAAATTTCTCCTTCCCACACTTCAACTAGAATACAAAAACAATTTCACAGGATTATTATTTTTTGAAACGCATGGCATATTTCCTTGAATATTATTTAAATTTCTAGACGAAGGTCATGTTCATAAAATCATAAAGAATATAAGATATTATGTCCTTGTTTTAGTGCACCAGGCACCACCCATGTTGTCACTCTTTATAATAGTAAAATAAATTTTATATGAGGAGCACAAAGGGGTTGAAATTATTTATGCATAATCGTACATTAAGATCAAAGTGTAATGACTTTTCCCCTTTCTCCTCTCTTCTCTCTACTCTCACATCGCCTGTTCATCAGAGTAAAAATAGCCGTAGTAATTTGCACCTCTGCTTATAAAACCAGAATACACGTGGAGCTATAATAATGAGTTGAGTATTATGCAGTGTTGTGCAGTGTGTTGATACTCGATACAACTCCCACAACAACTTTTGAATACTAATTTTAAAATATTGTATTAATTTATGAATAATTTATTGGCTTTGTTCAGCCGCTGCTTCTTGTTTCTTCCGAGTCTCGAGTCTAGACTTGAGACTTGAGACTTGAGACTTGAGAACACTATACATTGAGCATTGAGCATGATACACGTGGTAGTAAAATGGAAATAAGAAATAAGTAATGGGAAGAGGCGGAGGAGAAGCATCAACTGCAGTAAGAAACTCTCAAGTGACAATGAAAGTCCTTTATGCTCCTGCTTTCTCTATTTCTCTATGCTTCTGTATTCTGTATTGCTAGATGCATCCGGTGTACATTTTATAACATACACATTCATATGGAATATGGATATATCTACATGTTTATTTATTATGTTTTGTATTGTTTCGTACAGAGTGGAGAGTGGAGAGTGGAGAGCAGAGAGACGGGGATCTTGGATAACATTGTAGTTTGATTATCAGCTAGAAATTAATTTGAGAATTTTCATCTTCTCCGTTCTTCCTCGTCCATACAGCACAAGGAGAAAACACGTTATTTTGTGTAGAGTGTAGAGTTTAGATACATGGATAAAGAGAGGGCGAATCGTGCAAGAAGACGGTGTAAATGGATAGGAGATAAGATAAGATCGTATGTGTAGGTGTGTGTGTGTGTGGGGTATTGGAGAAAGTTGAAAATGAGGAAAATGAAGAGAGACCCTGACCGTGATGTTACATATTGTCTATATTGATTGCTGATTACAAGTTGAAGTTGAAGATGAGGCGGAAGATGAAAGAGAGAGAGGAGAAGGAAATGGTGACGGAGATGTTGAGAGTAGAGATTTGAGAGTTGAGAGTTGAGATAAAGACAAGGATGGGATGTTAATAGGGAGGAAGAATGGTGGAAAGTTTGTCATATCTTGTTAGGGAAAAAGTCATTGTTGATTGGTTCTTGTCCTCACTTTTCTCTCCTTCTCTCATTCTCCCTCCTTCAACTTCCACATACTTCATGTGCAAGCTAGGAGTTGCGTGTATCTTGATATTATTATATTTATGCATGTATCATTTATAGGTATCATGTTTGTGTATCTGCGGGGTAGACTCGCGTCTCACGTGGGTGAAAAAATGAGGAGAGTTCACATGACATGGCGTGACAAAATGTAAGAGTGCAGGTTGGAAGGGGGTCGCTCATTCGGCCAATACAACTTTTATATAAATGTACATAAATATCTATACACTGTGTCGGATGTTGGAGTGTGGATGCTCCTGGTGTGTTGGGTGATACATACATAATAAATAATAGACAGGAGTGTGTTGTGCTGTACACCGAACATTGCATAATCTGACTAAAGTGAAGACAATGTGATGGGTTGTTGTGATGACGGAGGGTTCTTTTCTTCTTTTCTTCTTACATTCCACATTCTAGATTCTAGAATCTAGATTCCAGGAGCAGAACCAGAGGAACCTCTGGGATCCCACTTCCGAGTTTCAGTCTTAGTATTAGTGTTAGTGTTGGTTGTTGGATCAAGACAACCAACATTGAGATGGGGAGAGGAAACAGAGGGAGTGTAGATTCTAGATTCTAGATTCTAGATTCACTCCTGACAAGGATAAATTGTATCTGAGATTAATTTTCCTCGGTGCATTTCTCACGAGATTTCTCTTACGGGTCTCGGCGGTGGCAGTAAACAGGAACAGGAATAGAAATAGAAAAGGCAAGAGGTGGGAATGCTACAGCATCAAACATGCATCCTTGATACAGTTAGAAGAATGCATGTATTTATTACACCGGCTATAGGCTACAGCTGTAGTGACCGTTTACCGTTAACGCTTTCCCCCGGCTCTCCTTGGAAAAAACTGACTGGTTGACTGACTGGATCGGTCCGGAACAGTTGAAAATAGAAAAAGAAAACCCTCAGCCACATTTTCTGCAACTACCTCCAACTTCCATTTCACCACTTCATTTCTAGATTCTAGATTCTAGATTTACACGCCAAATCCAGAGTCCAGATGCAGACCCAGGTCCAGATTCTTGTTGTGATTCTGATTCTGATCTGGACACCCACTCAAAAACCCGGATCTCCGTGTTTAATTCTAGATTCCAGAATATCGACGGTGCACAGTGCACAGTCTACAACCTGCAATTTATTTAGACCACAGACATTTTAACTTTTCCTTTACTAAACTCTAAACTCTAAACTTGCCATCAAAATCAAGATGAAGCAAGTGATTTCCCGCCGATCTCTCCGATTTTTCATCTCCTTTAATGATGGTCCATGATGAGGAAGTATGCCCTGCTAAATAATGGTGCAAAGTTGCATGCTTTGGCAAATGGGTGAATCTGCATGAATGCAGAGAAGGAACAAACTCTGTCACCTCCATCAGTTTAAAACTAATGGATAGAAAATTGCATGGATGTGAATCCTCCGATTGTTCAGGGGTACGTTCCAAACTCTAACTCATAGTCGTACATATGCACAAACTATGTCAGCTGACATCCCGCGTCCTCAACATTTTTGAAATGGAGAGGAAATTGACAGAGTTCAACTGGAATGAGCTGCAGAATCCGAGTTGTAACTAACAACAGCCCCAACTCGGCATTTTACACGCCCTTCAAAACGTGTCTTCCGCAAAGAATGACAAATGACAAATGTGCAAGATTTGCAAAATTATTTTCTTTACTTTCTTTCTTTCTTTTTTTTTTCTTTCTTTCTCCGGAACTGGGAAAAAAGTATTCACTTTTCAACATTTCTGCTGCCAATCGACACTCTGCAGTAAAATGAGGACGAGGATGACGAGTGAGCGACAACTCGTGGAGCAGTCAACTATTTTCTCGTTAAGCTCTGCACACTACCGTCACAGCTTTTATCTGTTCTATTACAACATGCTTAAATCTAAGATACCGACTGAAAATCCCGAACCAAGCCAAGCCAAGAAAATTGCACCTCCTGTAAAATAGCATTGGCTTACAAAATCATGACAAGTTTGAGTCACGTCATTTACCGCGTCCTTTGACATTTCATCCTTAAATTAACAAGAGATTCTGAATCACAAGAAGAATTATTAACAGCAGAGAATGCAGGTTTGTAAGGACCACAACGTCGAAATGTCTAGCTGTGAGTTCTTAAAAGAGAACCGCAAATCCTCAAAACATTTCAAACATTCGCGTTTTACACAAAGTGTCCGTTTCTCATCCTTACAATTTCTGCGCTTCTTGAAAAAACAAGAATTTTGTATTCAACTCTTGAGATAATTATGAGGACGCTTCAATTAGCAAGTTTCGCTTTTATAATCTAATTGTAAAAATACCAAGTTTGAATAGTTTTATTGACTCAAAATGAAAATGGGGAATAAACATTAAATTGAATTGAATTGAATTGGTTATTCGGATAAAGGAAATTATGTGTCTTTGCAGTCCTTTTTAAAGAGTTGCTTTTTTAAAGAGTCGTCACTTTTTGTTGCAAATGAGAAATGCTACCTTGCACAATATCATCCTTTTTGGAGTTGAGTTGAGGACAGGAAAAGGCGTAAGCCGTGGAACGTGGAGCGACTCAATACTCAATGCTCAATAAAAGAGGGTGAAAGAAAAGGAATGATTGATGGATTGAAAAAAGTTGAATTTTCCCCCTTGCTC
>JAQGBH010007450.1:0-10976 GCA_034698265.1 Sminthurinus aureus
CTTGGATTCTTTCATCTTCATTTGGCTCATTTGGGTTCTTGATGTATCCGCTAATTATTAGTGAAATAGGGAAAAGACGGTTCAAAATTAGGAATAATAATCAATGTGTTTCATCTGTATAAAATAATGTACTAAATTTTGAATAGGAATACTGTTTTTGTTTTTTGTCCAAAATATCTCGAGAAAGTCCTTACTTTTGTTCAACGACAGTTCCATCGCTCAATTCAAAAGCATAGTTAAATGTGCCATCTTCTTTGTTGTCCGATTCTGATCTCAACACGGTGACTTCTGGTTTTTGTGGTTGCTGTTGTGGGAAGGCAACAGCTACTCCAAAAAGTGCAAGTACGATGAGCTGTAGATTTGTAAAGAAAAAAGTAGCAAATAAGACTTTGTTTAATGAACTACAAAAATAATAATTATCATCCTGACGGTGTTTCACTTTTTTATCCTATATATTTTTGTATGAATGCTGAGAGTTGGCACAAGTTTTTTTTTGTTTTTTGTTTCTTTGTGTCTGGATTTCCAGAGAGAGATAAAACTCGGTTTTTACACTTCACAAACAACTAAATAAAAAGGTTGTTTTTCCAGTTTTCAGTTTTTCTTCTATAGATATTTTCATTGCTTTGATATTTGATTCATTTAATAAATGAAACGGCAAAGAGCACATTACACTGGACTGGAAAATATAAAAATGAAATAGCAGTAGTTTTATTTATTTAGAATGGTGGAAAACTTACGTATTTCATTTTGATGATATAATTATTATTATGACTGTCGTAAATGACGTTGTTGTTGTTGTTGCTTCTAGTTTCCTTTTCCTTAGAATGATGAAATTACTGGACTTGCTTTGGTCTTTTATAGCTGTGATGATCTGGTCTGCCTTTGATTTTGTTTTGTTTTGGCTTGGCATTCACTCTTCACTCCTCCACATCCACCACCATCCACTATTCACTATCACTTCTTCTTTTTTTTCTTTCCATCATTCCAATGATTCTATATACTTCTTTCTTTCTTTCCCAATCTCTGAATCTCCAACTTCCATCCAACTACCAAAAGACCAAAGTCAAAGTCAGTCGTAGAGTCTGTATTGTTGTTGTTATACAATAATAATAATAATAATCACATGTCTTTGCATTGTGTCATGTATTGTATTCTTTAGCATTGCATTGGATTGTATATTGGATTGCTTTTCCTTTCATTTCAGTTCATTTGAATTTGAATTTGAATCCAACGTGCATTTTCAATCTCCAATGGAGAAGCTGAAGAACGAACGAGAAAAAAATGGGCAAGAGAGAGAGAGAAGGAGAGAGGTGCTCGTCATAATCATCTTTTTTTTCAATTTTATATTGATATTGACGACAAAAAGATGCTCCTCTACAGTATAAAGAATATAATATATAATATTTATCCATATTAAATAAAAGAAGATTTTGGTAACATGAAACAAGCAGAAAGAAGTGAGAAAGGCCATCCAGCTCGTCCCATGCTCATGCTATAGTCATTCAATCCAATCCAATACATACAAAATACAAAAGATTAGTTTGTACTCTGTACTCTGTACCCCTTCACAGACTTATCATCATCATTATCATTATCTTGATTATTATAAGAATAACGATAACGAATTATTAAACAGAGTGAGAGGAGATTGAAGATCAACACAGACATATAACATGTAGAGAGAGAGAGAGAGAGAGACGACATCAGAAACTTGAGACTTGACTTTTGAATCTCGTCAAAAGAATTGACTCGTGTCCATATAAAATCCCTTTTGATTTTTTGATTCATTTTCTTTCTACATATCTAATACATGTATGTATCTTATTTGTGCTTTATTATTCAGTACAATATAATGGAATAATATGATCCCTCTTTCTTTTCTCATTGAACAAGTTAAACACCATTTAAGTCGATGAGCATCAGCGTCCTCACCATCATTATCATTATTATAATTATTATAAATCAAACATATTTAACACAGTATAAACAGATAATGATGGTAAAGATGATATAATAGTTTGGAGTTTTGATGTATTCAGAGATAATACACCATACACAAATAAAAGCATAGGTACTTACTACTTGGATTCTACATACAATATCTAATGAGTGTAACAGGTAACAGGATCATACATAATATGTGCATAATATTCACTTCACGTTTCATTTCATTTTTACATCCATCTCCTATCTGCATTTTTACAATTCCCAAATCACAATTCACACACGCTCCAAACTCTACACTCCACGGTGCACAGCCAACAGTCCACACTCACTTTTATAACTGAAAAGGACCAAGTAGTCATAAATGTGCATAAACCTGTATAATTACTCGTCACTCGTCTTTACAATTTACAGTTTACAGGTATACAAATTACCATATAGTAGAAGCAGATAAAAGATCAAAGATAATAATTACATGTGAAGAAGAAGAAATGCACTTCTCTCTTTATTCATTATTCATTATTCAATTCATTGGGATTTTGGATTGGAATTAGGATGAAGTCAGATAAAATACATTGTATAAAGTATAAAGATGATGACGGTACGGTGCGGTACTTATGCCTAATGCTTATGCTTAGCTATGTTCATGTTTCATGCTCATGTGACACTGACATAATTACAAATCATCACAAAGAAAACAACTGTCTATATAAATATAATAAATCATATAAAAAATATGTAATGTGATATCAGATAAATATCACAAAAGGAAAACGAAAAGTCAGTGCTGTCTACTCAAAATGCTCACTTTATCAATCATTTATTAGTATTATTATTATTACGGTACAAAAGATAATCCAAGTCAATCCAAGCCAAATTCATTCCGTCTCATCTTCATTTTGTATTTTTGTTTGTACCGTGTTATTATTTAAATGAACCTTCTTTAGAAGTTCTATATTCTATATACTTCTTATAAGTACGTACGCTGTACAGAACACTCACGGAATACAAATGACATTATTTTGCCTTGTTTTGGTCCTGTTATAATGTTATGATATTATGATGATGTTTGGTTTGGTGTTATTATTGTTATTATGATGACTTTAACCGTGAATTTTTCATGTTTTCATTTCATTTCCCATGTTTTCATGTTAGATGTCCAAAATCCAACAAAAAGTCCAAGATCCAACACACATGTTAATTTTTTAATTCATCTTGTGTCTTCTTCTTTTGTGCACTTTTTGCTTCTAGGAAAACGTGTATTTTATCTCAAGTCTGTAGGATAAACGGCGTACTTGACTCTTGACTTTGTCAACGTTTTATAATCCACTTTTTTCTATTTCTTGACTTTTGAATCTTCAATCTACTGACTTCTTTCTCGACTCTTGACATTATACAATCTGTTATCTGGTCTGTACTTTGTATTATGATGATGATGTACTTGTTGTATAATTTGTCTGCAATCTGTAATGAGATTTACTTTTACTACAATCAGTTGTTTCACGTGGAAGGTAATCATTTTTCTTTTACTGACTGTCTACATACAATCCACCGTTTCACTTTCATCTTCGTAGATTTGAATCCAAAACGTCTCTAGAAACTGGAAATTAGATTATTTAAAGCAGTGGATTTTTTTACAGTGATAGGTAATTGAATATTAAATCTAACTTTGGAATGAGGGCTCAGAATTCTTTGTTTTTTTAAGTAAAAAAAGCGAGATTGATGTGGCATGTTCATGTTAAATGTTCATGATGATGCTTCGTGTCGTTTCTAGTTTCAATTTTCAAGTGTGAAGTTGAAATTTTACGACGGTATTCTTGATTCTTGTACTCTGGAATCTCCAGTGTGAGTTGTGAATTGTGAATAATTATGCGGCATGCAACACGAGACATTGGACATGAGATAATAATAAAATGAGAAGATTTCCTAGTTTGTCTTGTCCATTTGATTTTTTATTCCGCGTGTGTATGTCTTCTTGTCTTCTTCTTATTTGTTATTTGGACGGATGAATTTAATCAAAATTTTTTCATCCTTAAGTTTACTTGATTCTTGAACCTTTTTTATGACAGTCGTAAATATTTTTCAAGATCAACTCTGCTCAACTTTTGCTCTTGCTCTTCTCTCGAGAAGAAGAAAAAAGAAGAAAAAAGAAGACACCTCTAATCTTAATTATTGTCGAGTGTCGAGTCTCAAGTGTACTGTGTATTGTGTATACGATAACATAGAAAGGTCCTCGTGCATCTCTCTTGTCGCTTGTCTTTTGTCTTGCAACTTTGAATTTTGGAATGGAATGAAGAAGAATCTTACAAATTTTTTGCATTCCTTCTTCTTTTTAGCTGTGTTTGTAGTTTGTATTCTAATTCTGAATTCTGATGCTTTGCGTTTTGTACAGTACAACTTATAAAGAGAAACAGGCATAATAAAGTCAGTGATGGTGTGTTGTGTGTTCATCATAATTCATAAGCCTTATTTGTTCTCCTTGTTTGTCTTTGCTTGTGTCTCATCTGATACACGAATAATATGCTGCGACTTGTTCAGCTTTTTCTTCTTGTTTCCGTGATCATCCTGTAATTATTAGTTATTAGGTTTATAATTTTTTACATGACACATGGCATGGACAATGGACACACGAAATACTTGAAAAACATGCATAATACAGAACACTGTACTTGGTGAAAATTGTGTGAATTTCCTATATTTTAATTAGGTGTGAGAAACAGAATATATAAACTTTTATCTTGTATGAATGACGTCAACTATACACTCTATTGAATATAAACTGACAGCATGAAAAAAATTATTGATCGCTTGTTGATATTCAATATTGGAGATTGGAGATTGAGCAGTGCAAGAATTGGATGAGAATTTAGAATTCATAATGCAATGACATAAAGGATGAAGGTATCTTGCAGTTTATTTATGTGCTAACACATGGGCTCTTTTACCTTTTACTCATATCAAGATGAAGATTATACATATATAGAATATGAACATTCAATATGTGCTTAATATGTATTATAAATGGAAAATGGACAGCGCACAGATCTACAGTACACACGAGAGCATGTAACATGAGACACAAGTGCATAATTGATGTAAATGTGCAATATTATTTCATTTGATATGCTGACATTTATTAGCAGGAAAAATGTAAACGAAGATGCCAAATTGTAAATTATCGATTGCCGATGCATTTTTATGTCCAAGTCGAACTTCTAAACTTCTAACTTTGATTGAGAATGGAGAATTGAGAAGGAGTTGATGAACACAGAGAGAAAGAGCGAGAGACGTCTGAGTATTGAGTATCATAAATAAATGTCTAAATAACTGCATGCAGTTAATTCAGCATTCACAATTCTCAATTCACACGTGAATATACATATATTTACTACGTACAGCTTGTAGTTTGTACCTTAAAGTTAAAAGTGACTCCACAGGTAAATAATAAATGATGCACAAAATGCACAATGCATCACATGTGTACTAAAAATATATCCACTATATTTTCATGGATTATTCAATGTTCAATGTCCATCCTTAATTTTGTGCATTGACATTGTACTTTAAAATTCAAAATTAAGTATTCATTGCACATTGAGTATTGAATTTGTGTTTTGTGTGTAAAAAATGTAGAATGTACGTAAAATGCAAATAATCTCCACATTTTCCATTCTACATTCTAATCTAATGAGTGTGAGCAAGTAATTGCATAAATTTTGCATTATGCAATCCAGTTACTATTTTTACAAGATTTTCCGTGTCTAATTTTGCACATACACAATACTTAATACACACATCAAAGAACGTATTTAGAAGATACTCATTTATCATGTATGAACAAAGCAAATAAAATACAATACTAGTGCACGATGGAATTATGAATTATGTTGGATCTGTGATTAGTAATTTTTACGAAATATTAAATTGTGATTCCAATTTCGTAGAAAATCCTTCATTAGTGAATTTTTACTCTTTAATTCTTATTTGGTCTTTTCTTTTTGTCTCCTTCTCCCTTGCAATACAGGATGGAGGTCAAGCGTGTAGCTTGTAGCTCATGATTTTTGTATTTTACTGAAATAAAAATACACGGTGAATGTAGAATCTAGAGCAATATTTGCTAATTTTCTCTACTACTTATAAGTATAAATACTTCATTTACATTCAAAGCGTAACATCCGTTTTTTATCCATTTTTGATCCCCCTCTCTCTCGCCGTTTGTTTGTTGAACGTCGCCGTCAACTGTCAAAACGTAAAACTCGTCGCCTTTTGTATTTTGTATTCTACTTTTACCTTTTACACACTTTTCTCGATTCGGAGGAAATAAAAAAACTGAGTCAGTTAAAAAAATGTCTACTCTATTTTATTTTGATGATTATTGACGTTGATTGTACATGCGGATTGTGTGATGTCTCATTATGAAAAAATTGATTGATTCCAGTGAATCAAGATTGGTGATTGATTGATGGTCACCATTTAATTTGTACATCTTTTATCTGTGATCTTTCTCTGACTCGGATTCTGCATTGTTTAACTGTAAGCTGTAAGCTGCAAGATATTATGCACTGCAAATTACAGATGCAGTCAAGATTCAAGATTCAAGATCGTGTACGAGATATGCACAGTGGAAAATTTATGTTTATGTATTCTATAATGCTCCATGTTGTGGATTGTAGATTGTGGATATTTAATATATTGCATCATATTAGCATTTGTCAGTGGGTGGTCAAATCAAAGTCAAATCATGTGCAACCAGCAGTCAGCAGTCACTTTGAGTATTTCATAGCATTAATTTTCATCTCGTTCTACAGTCCAAAGTATGTTATTTTACTACTGTATTTTGTATTTCTAATTTATACTACTTACTCCTCACTCTTTTCTGTACTTTACTCAATTACTAATTATAAATTCAATACCACATTTTCAATGTCTCTTCACTGTTCATCTTTCCAAGATCTTGTGTACCTATTATAGGTATATTTTATATTATTATGCTATGCCTTCTCGGAATCAAAAATCAAAAGACTACTCCGTGATAATTACTACTCGTGTCCATTGTTGGCTGTCGGAATTCAGTAATTAGTACCAAAATGTTCAATGTTACACTTGATCCGTGCAAAATGTCAGATGCAATAAAATATCAAATATTATGCAATAAGTACACGGCACACGGCACACTGTACTTTGTACAATGTCATGTAAATTTCAAAGGAAATGAAACATGCCGAACTCTCATACTTTCAATTTCCAATTCAAGTTGTAAAAATAGCGGTACTCTACTTCATTGGAAGGACGACACGAGTTAACTTTCCTAGTTTTTGGACTCTGGACACTTTTACAAATAGTGGATGAGATGGGATAAATGCAGCAGATGAGATGGGAGATAGGAAAAAGATGCCTTTGATTTTCTCATAAACCAAACATCATCTCCTGCACACACGATAATTCACACAGTCAACAGTCAATGAATGAAATGATACATTATTCTCTTGCCTCTTGAATAATTTGTAACAGTGACACATGATTCCAGTTTGATGAAAAATTTATGAATGAATAACCGTGTGTAGTGTGTGTATCGTACTTATGTCTTGTCACGTATATGATGGATTGTAAATTGTGAATGTAAGAGCCCTGTACTCTGTAACAGTAAACAGTAAGTGTAGATAGAAGTTACATTCCTTTATTTATGAGTTGCCAGTTGCCAGTTTGGAGGATCGAGGATATGCACAAAAAGAGCAACAGGACAAAAGACTCATAAAAAAACAGTATACAAAAACACAAAGTTAAGGTAAAATTGGTCATAAAATGACATAAAAAATCCATCCATAATCCATAATGTCTCATGTGGTTCAATGTGTATTGTGGATGTAACAATAACACAGGACACGGGACAGACAAATTTGCATAAATGAGAAGATTACACACTCATTACCATAAACTGTGTAGCGTATTATTATGTTAAATAATACTATTAAATCTACTTGGCTATCATATCACAAAGCACAAACCACAAAGCATAATGCATAATAAATAATAATCAACATAAATTCAAGATATCTGTATTTAACTAAATGTTAAATGTGCATATGACATTTGACATACGCTGACCGCATGCACTTTACCCATTTTACATGGGACTACTCACGTACACCCTGTATAATATTTTATTGTATATTACTTATACTTTTGAGTTATAAAGCTACAACTTTTATGAGGATTCTCATGCTTCCCCTTCAGATAAAATCAAGTCTTCAAGTAAAAATATATGCATATTTGGAATTTGTACACATGTTCATAGTTCATAGAGATAATAATATGAAAAGTCATAGCCATGTGGAACTACTACAATTTACCATTTACAATGAGTATCTACACTCGACACTTGACTCGACTTGTGATTTTGGTGTGAAGATCAAAAAGTCGTTTTTGCATTTACTTACACATTTCAAGGGAAACGACAAAATAGCACAAAAGACAAAGAAGAAGATAAGCACCAGAGACTAGAGGTAATCCTTTAAGCACCTTAAAATTGGCAGCTTGTACATATATATATTTTTTACTTTTTATTTATGTTGCATGCATCATCATAATTTTACTTTGATGTAGCGTTAGTGTGACTTGATGATTCTAGTATGATTGTACATTGTACATAGAATATATACAACATGCAGGTAATTGCTAAATGCTAAATGTACCTACATAATAATTATGATGGATAATTAGACAAGTATCGTCTCTTTTATCGTGTGTGGATCAATGATCAATTACCAATGATAAATGAGGAGCATCATAAAAGTGAAAAGTATAACTTGCAAATTGACTTGCATATTTTCTAGTATTTTTCTAGCCGATTCCGAGTAACGGGATGAGTAAATGGAATACCTGTGGAACATGATATAGAAATCTAAATACAAAAATCTAATTCATTTTAAATATTGTAACTGATCGTCTATTTCCTCTTATTTTTTGTCTCTAGTCTTTAACATTTTATGTACAGAAGAACAGTTGTACAAGCTTAAAAAATGAAAAATAATTTTTTTGAAGGTAAATTTTGAAATTTATTGTACAAACAAAACATTGAGCATTGAGCATATAATATGTTTTTTGTTTTGTATTTAGTGCAATATTATTACAGATATTTAAAATTTGAGGATCATTTTAACCTTTAACGTTTAAGTAGAAATATAGTTGAAAAAGAAAGTAAACTCTAAATTTCTAACTTAAATATATATGAATTATGTACTACACAATCCATAGTTCATAATTCACCTCTCTTTTAAAACAATTCATAACAGTATATTTTGAGACTTTGATAAAAAAAATGACAATACAGAAACAGTTGACATGTATAGAGTATAAATATTTGGTGTTTTAGCACACAGTATAGAAAATTGTGTGTAAATTTGTAAAAAGATCAGAGATGAGATTTAAAGAGGCACAGAAACAAACCGAGTAAACGTTACAGATTATAGAAATGTGTTCAGTGCTAAACCGAACAATAATAATAAATTAGTGACTTTTTATAAATTAAACATGAAAGAGATTAAATAATATGGAATTTCTGGTGTTGTAAATTAGCTAAATGTAGATCATGAGAAAAAAATGTGGTTTGTTACTTGTTGCTTGTCTGTATCACAATCTACCTCTTACATGTAGTAGAAAAAGGAAACAGATGATATTCTTCATCAATCTTGAATGTTGAATCATTCGGCACTTTTTGACATCCACAAATGTTAATTTAGACCTTTGGGAGACCAGCGACAATTCCACTCTCGATTCCACAATGGTCCTCTCCCCTAAGAATCTTGAAGAATCCACCATCACCCCTACATAAGTAAATCAAGAAATATTAATACACATGTTACTTTTATGAGTCACAAAAGGTTTTATACAAAACTTTCGAAATAAATTTTTATTTGAATGCATTTAGTGTAGTGATAATAGGCAACATATATTATTATAATTATAAAACTTACCAGTCAAAGTTCCAGCTGTTAGTTGCTTGCCAGTAAGGAGTATTATCCTCAATGCCCCAGCCAATTATTTTAATAGCATGTCCTAAAACACATTTGTTTATTTAAGTGGATTAGTACACTGTAAATATATAATATTACACATTACATTACATTGTATATTACAAAATTTGTACACAAAGTGCAACACAAATGCATTCAGTTCGTTATAAAAATCTACAATAATAAAATTATTTTTCAATTTTCATTCTCACCCCCCAATTCCTCGCCGGTTACATGGTGATATACTCCACTCTTGTAATTCGGGAAATCTGAGTACACGGTGAAAGCCCCTTCAACTGGTCCGTACTTAATTCGGTAAGAGTCAAAAGATTAAAAATACTGATTAACGGGGAGGAGAACTTTTGAATCTCAATGTAAATGTATTAGAATTGTGTCTAAACCTTGGAGCACAAACGGCTGAACGGATCTTCATGATCCATACACCAAAAAATAGGAAACAAATCGGTGCATATACTAATCATAATGAAAATCCTCGACTTTGTTACCCACTAATTTTAATTGCCATTTTCCCATCGTGTGTACATAATATCCATTGGACACCAATGACAATTGTCAATCAACAAACAAAAACTAAACGAATAAACAAACTTTCCTCGGATGGGGAAATTGAAATTAAGTTAGTAACCGACAAAACTGATGATTAACATATCCACGGAGCCATTTCCTATTTGTTTATGGATAGATCATGAAAATCCGTTCAGCCGTTTGGGCTCCAAAGCACAGAAAATAATGTCTAATGCGTTAGAATGAGAGTCAAAAGTTCTCCTCCACGTTAAGATTTATAAAAATAGGAAATGTCATTTTTCAAATACATGGTGTTTTAATAATTATTGATTAGGCATAATATGGATGAGGAAAATATATATTACGAGCATGATTTCTGTTTGGATCTGGGATACTGAGCTAGAGATTGAATAGGCTTTCTTTCCAAAGTGTAAATCTTGTTTGTAGGGCACCTAATGAAAAAATCATATTATCTATTTCTGTGTGCCTTTTTTC
>JAQGBH010007451.1:0-10975 GCA_034698265.1 Sminthurinus aureus
TCAGTTCATCATCACGACTCCAAGATACCAAATCTTGTAAAAATTGAATCTAACTAAAGTCTGAATCTAAAGTCTAACTCTATAGTTCATAACCAACCGACTCCAAGATACCAAATCTTGTAAAAATTGATATTTATCATAATTTGAATCTAACCAAAAACTTACTAAAACCAAAACCCTGATTAATACGGAATGCCGAAAAGAGCACCATTTAATCAGAACAAATCATTTACCAAACCGTTATCTGTGTAGTCAATTATTCAAGTTTCATTTGTGTACTTTATTATCTCATTGGAAAGTGTCATCTGCTAATTTAAACCCAAGGCCCTCTCACAACCACATACATTACGCCGTGAATCTTTTCAGTCAAATACCAGCAAATTGGACTTCCCGCCCCGACAAATTGTATGGTAAATGTCTCGGACTATTTCCTCACTTTCTCTGTGTCTTCCCTCTAGACTTACTGCGATTATAATTTCGCCTGCCAATTCCTCAAAGGAATTCATCATGGAGCTTTCACTTTCAGCATCGATCCAAATGGAATTGTCGTAGACTTGTCGATGGATGTGGATGTATTTTGTCGCAGTCTCAGTTTTCCCAATTCCGCCAAGACCACTCACGATTTTGACCTGGGACAAAACAGTGACCTCTGGCGTTGACATCGAGTTAGCATCAAGTTGTAATTTATCATGGAGTTGACTGAGGAAATCTGCTCGTCCACAGAACGAATTGATTGGCTCTGGAATGTTGAACCAAATTCCCTGACTTTGATTTGGATTCGGATTCGGCTTGGCGGAAGTTGAAGGAGTTTGTCCAGAGGTCGAAAAATCTGTGGATTCGATGAAATTGATCACATGTTCATTTACAGTTTCTCTTAGCGCCTCAAGAAAATCCTTCCTAGTGGATTGTCTTTCAATCGATTCATCAAGTTTTTTAGCCAAGGAATCCATATCAAAATTTTCTATTCCACCTACGACCATCATCAAAAATATCAAAGCAAAATTAATATCCGCTCTCGTAATATACTGAAGCCTTTATGTGTGCATAAGAAATAATAAGCGTATTTTTTTAAGCATGAAATATTTGAAACAAAAACAACAACCAGCAGGTCCGAGGTAAAAGTTTTTGCAAAAGAGTCGATCTGTTATTTCAGGGATGTTAACGCCGTTTCCACGTTCTACAATCTCAGCAACTTTTTGTCCTACCTATACAAATTATAAATCGAAACATTATACAACCTCGAGGAAAGCAAAGCTAGAACAGTCAAAATTCAAATGAGACGAGGTAAATTGATATGAGCAAAAAATAGGAGAGGAACGGAAAATATGACAAATTGTTTATTTTCTTACCATGTGGAGCAGACTCCGGATTTCTAAATTCTGTCCTCTGTTTTCCAGGAAGATGTCATGAAGGAATTTGAGGTAGCAGGAGCCAACTTTGTTTCTTGACATATCACGTGATTGGGCAGATTGGAATGTCCCAAGAGAATATCCGAGTATTTGACCTCAGACTCTGACGCGTACTTATCCGTAAACTGTGGAAGTTCCGATATGTTTGTCCGTTCCTTGCGACAGGCGTTGAAGGGGAACATTTTGGGTTTTCCATTAAAATCCCGGAATTTTTCCAGCCCAAATTGTTGTACAACGTCCCGTTCTAAATGGATCGGCTCCAAATCGTCCATGAGGAGGGAATGCGGCTCTGCTCCACCGTGTGTGCTGATGATTATGATGCAACCGTCGTTCCCATCTTTCTTACATCTCCCCTCGAATCTTTTTAGGATCCGTGGAATTTCCTGTGTGTAAAAACTTATTCATTTAAATGGACAGTAAAATCAAGAATAGCAAAAAGACATGTGTAAAAAATTAAGAATTTACATGTGATTCCACATTTTCTTCCACTTCCAATTTCATTCCCAATGTCTTGTCAAATAGATTTTCCACGTATTCACCCTCCAAATCCGCTCCGTCTCGTTTATTCGCAATGTACTCTTTCTTTGAGTTTTCATCATCGTCAAATTTCTGGTTGATAAAAAGTACTCGCACGTTTTTACAGTCGTATGACTCGGTTTTTTCTGGCTCCTAAATAATTTACAATTTACAAGTCAATTTTTTATGACAGGTTTGACAATTTTAATTTCCCCAATGGTTCCAGGACGTTTTTTTACCTTGTTGCGTGTTTTATTTACCTTTGAACCACAACCACCATCTTCAGAAAAACCGGAAGTGGAGGAAGGTTGAAGAGGCAATGACAATTTCACTGAGTCTGGTGTGTCAACCGCCCTTTGCCCTCGTTCTCGTTCATCACCTGCTTGTGCTGTACCTGTAGACTCGTTTCCGACTCCAGTTCCGGTTCTTTGGGAGCCTCCAGGAATTTCGCCCGTTCCTCTCACTTGTAAATTTTGTGCTGTAATCTTTCGGGCTTTCACTAGAGCATTTCGGATGGTTTCCAAAGCCTTTCTGTTATTCGTCTTGACAAGAGCGTCGATGAATTCTCGTGGACTGCCACATTTTTGAGCATGGTTGTACAGTTTGATATTTCTGTCGAGTGGTGCATCTAGACAAAACATGTGAAAAAGACTTAATAATTACAATTTACAATTCCAAATGAAACGACCCGCATCAAAAATTACCGCCGGATTCGGTTGGGATTTATTGTAGCTGAGTTTTTCAGCTTTGAACTCAGCAGAATTCGGGCGAAAATCAACCCGAGTTTTTCGGCTTGATATTTTTGCCAGACTTTGAGATAGAATCCGGCCGAATTCTGGCAGAGAAACTCAGCTGAAAAATTCGGCCGAAAGTTTCTTCCGAATATCCGGTAATATCAATGTAATAAACTATTTGGCTGAAAAAGGAATACAGTGGAGTCAAGTTGTAACTTCGGAAATGGTTTCCTCAACAATGCAAGAATTGCGGATCACAAATGAAATGACGGTTTGCAGATTTAATAAGATCTTTTATTGTACAAAAATACTACTGTTTTGTATATGTAGATGAAAGTCAATCTCTAATGAAGTTTGAACTTATTTATAATTTATATGCAATTTTTGTAGGACAGAAAAGAATCCAGTCCTACCGACGACCTACAAAATAAAAAAGTACACATTTCCCACCAGAATGTCGTGATTGAGGACCTCACTCTTGCTTTGAAGGACTTCAACGGCAGCATTAAAGAATTAAACCTAGATTGCGTGAGCATCACTTCTGATGTTGATGTACATACAAGTCCGTATTTGTTCCTACCAAATCTAAAATCATTTTCTGCTAACTTCCATCGAAGTCAGTGGGAAATTGTGACCGATCCTCATTACTTCAAACGATTTCTGTTTTTTACATCTCATGGTCAAGGTCACGGTCGAGGTCAACTTTGTGACCTTTGGGCTGAAAAATATACCATCGATTTTATATACAGTGGTCAACGACTGTTTAAACTGTGTCCGACAGAAGGCCTCATAATCCTCCAAAATCCTGCGTACCAATTCTTAGACGTTGAACATTTTTTTAAAAAGGTCAAGGTCGCATTTCCTTCGAACGACATTCGGTCGTTTGCAGGGGAGAATTTAAAAGGACATTCCAAAAAGTGTCCAGAGTCTCAATCTTAGATCTTAGAAATTTCAGTCAGCTTATGTCCTCACAGGACCTTGGCCAGTTTATCCAACTTAAAAGGTTGACTGTCTCACAATCTCATGTAGAAAAACAATGTACTTTGGATTGTGATCCCTCTTCTGTGGTTATGCATCTTGAATTTTGAATTTTTTTATTATTTGTACGCCTTTTGAAATTACTTAAAACCTAATACTCAAAATGTAAAAATTTATCCTAATTCATATATTAATTAAAAACAACATCAATCTTACACCAAAAATTGTATGTGTATTTACAATGAAAACCTAATATTCACAATTCACAGTGTATAAACTTACTGGAATGATTTTGAAACATTGTAAATAAATAATTAAAAATTAAGTTACAAAAACATCGAGTTTCTCAATGTTTCCATGTAGATTTTTTCACAGGATACTGAGATTACAATTAATATTAATTTTACTTTTTACTTGAACTGTGTAAAACTGCGTGTTGCGAATGCTACGATACAAAAGGAGCTCAAAGCTCAAGTCGTTAAACACCAAACATTTCTTTCTGCTCTACTTGTTATTTGTACGAATTGGACGCCGTTTAATCGCTTCGATTCAATTTTATCAGAGAAGCACAACTCAGTGCCAATAGTTCCTTTTGTCTATCAACGTTCAGCGAAACGGGTTTAAATGAACATAACTCTACAATTGCTTTTGCATTGACCATACTATAAAACTATATTCGTTCTCAAAGGCGAGTAAATTAGTTAGGAAAATCTATTCATAATTCGTAAACATAATTTTTATTTTTTCCCTTTTCTACTTGTAATGAGCTAAATGAAATGACAATAAATTAGTTGCGCATTCCTCTTTTATGTTTTGCATAGCTCAAATGGGAACTTCTGCATGCGATTATATTTTTTATTCCAGTACAAAATACTCATAAATAGTAATTATTATTGTTATTGTCAATGTGGAAACTCAGTGCATTTTACAACTGCATTTGTATTTCAGTCATCTATTTTTTATTTTACGAGTTTTTACGCTGAATGTGATTAAAAAAGTACACAGCTATTAAAGTACAAAAAATATTAGTTCCTCAACTTTTACTTCGGAATCTCCATTAAAAATCTAGGTTATTAGAAAAACTACTTAAAAATTGATTAGGAGGTTGTTGCTCTTGAGTTTCTTGTGTGTCAATGGAAATGGAATTAGAATCGTAATGAGTATTATTATCCTTATGATTAATATTTTCTGCATTCGTATCATTTTCATTTCCACTCTCCTTTTCAACAGCAACATTTGTATTTTGACTATTAGTAGCGGTGAGTTCCGGAGGAATGTTTAGATCTATGGACTTGTTGGAGGTTACAGCTTCGATTTGTTTTGCTCTGTATTTTCTTCGTTGATGATGAAGTCTCATGTGAGCATTGTACTAGAATATCAACAACAATAATTAAAAATCACAAGTAGTTTCCTAGACACTAGATGTTAGACAAGTATAATTACAATAAATAACGACATATAAATAAAATGCGCGTCCATTTTCACACCTTTAACCGTCCCTCGTCACTGTGAGTTCGTCGGCAATGATCCTGCACAAATCACAAAGTCAAACGTAAAGAAACGGCACATTTTGCTTCTAAATAAATTTTTTTTAAAAGTTCAATACTGTATTTTTTTATTTTTACGAACCTTTAAATTTCTAGCATTTTTGAACTCTGGAAAACGAGAAAAGAAAAGGATTTTAGTGACGAGATACACATTACACATATTATGATTAATTACTGTTCGTCCAAAATCAACGTCGTCGTTTCTACTATCGGCTAACGTGACATGTACTAATTTTTTGTGTGACATCACAATATAAGTAGCCACATATCGAGGGTTATCTTTTCAAAAGCAAAATGTCCTGTACATGGGACATTTGGCTTTTGAAAAGATAACCCTCGATATATTGAATGCACAAGAGCCATGCTACTTAATTTTAAGCATGACAAAAAATTTGGGACATGCTAAAAATTCAGTACATGACAAGATAGTCGGCACTAGAAAAAGATGACGGGTAGTTTGATTTTGGATGGACAGTAGAATATATTGTAAATTGTAAATAAAGCAAGCAGTATTAAATTTTGTGGATTCACAGCTCTGTTTTGGTATTTACCTTTTCCACCTAAATACAGAACAAAACAGAACAAACATTTTTATCATGTTGCATGTGCGTTGTAATTTGTACGATGTGTAATAATGATGAAGTTTTTTCAATGGATAAAAAACAATTATTATATTATTGTTACATAAATATAAATACTTACACTGATCACATATGAAACCCTTATTCTCTACGTGAGCATATGCTGTGTGATGTTTAAACGAAGCTTGATGTCTGAAACCTATGTAAGTAAAAAAAAAACATATCTTGATTTTTGAATTACACAGCATTCAAGTGTTCACACTAACAGTAAACAAACTTGATTGTTTTTATATTGAAAGTTGAAATGTAAATGTACAAATGTAAATGATAGTCAAATATATTATAGAAATCATACCGCTTCCGCACTAGACAAAGAAATACAGAAACAAAAAAAAAGTATAGTTAGGTAATAATTACACATTACACAATGACAAATGAAAAAGCTTCAAGTAATGAAATTATTTACAAGTAATAAGTAATGAAAAAAGATTGTAAATTAATTATTTGACTACTTATCGTTTATTTACCTGCTCACACACAAAATTTGAAGCAGCAGTTTGGCTGTGATATTTTTTATTGTGAAAAACGAGGGCAAAATTTGTAAAGCAATTCACCTATGTGTAAAATATAAAACACAGAGAGAAAAGAGACATCATAAATAATTATTTGAACACCTCCGTTTACTTTTATATTTACAAGGTAATATTTATTTGGTAATAAATGCTTCAATACTACTTAAAATGTTAGACTACTTACATTACATTCTGCACAAATATGATCTTTTAATCTCTCTTCTCTTTTGACTTTTCTCTGCTCTATTTCCTTGTCTAGTTGAGCTCTTGCCGTTTTCTTGTATTTCCGGTAGCCTTCCTCCGTGTGTAAATACGACTTGTGAGCTCGAAGGCCAGCTGGAGTTTTGAAGAATCTAACAATAAAATATAAACATGAGAAAACGATAATTACAACAATAACAACAATAATAATAAATAGTATTATTATTCTGCATGCACATTGCAAATGCGTGAATGGTTACAAAAATACAATAATTTATTATACACAACACAGAGAGAAGCAGCATCAATTGACAACACTAAATATAATGACATAATATTTAATATTTTACTTACTTGTTGCACTCCTCACACTTAAAAGTAAACTTATCGGCGTCACTAAGTTTATGTTGAAAATGAACATGAGATGTCAAAGTGGACGTGTTTTTGCTTTTAAAGGTACAGCCTTCATTTGAATACGGGCAGATATGAACAATATTTCCGTGGCATCTGTTGACGTGCACATCCAAAGCACGAGCATCTGGATACTAAAGATGAACCATTTAAATAAAATGTTTAAAATGTTACATGACTACCTAATTTTAAATGGATCATGCTAAATGCTAAAATCACAAATGCACTTAATATTCTTAAGACATTTTTTGTAAAATAAATAAAAAAGTGTTGTTTGTTTTTGTTGTACCTTTTTAGAACACAGTTCATGAGGGCATGAAAAGGCGGGTAAAATTAGACCGGGCATAAAAAGTACACAATCCTTCTGTTTGTGTCGTCTCATAAGACTTTGATTATTGTCCTTAATTATCTAGACACAACAAAAAATTATTCTTTATTCATTTAGAGCATTTTGAGTATTGAGTTATTCATTGTAATAGTTTGTAAAATATATCAGACCAGGTCCATTTCATAATTTATAATTGTTACTTACTTTGGCACATTCATCACAAATCCAATCATCTGCCTCTGAATGCGTTTCTTTGGTATGAGCAAAGCACTCTAATTAAATTAATAAAGACAATAATAAATAATAATACATGAATAATCAATAATCACGTACATGTATGTATATCATGGATTTTTAAAATAAACTAAATAGATTTAAATATTACCCAATTGAGTAGGAAAATGTTTATCACAGTACCTGAAAAATTAATTTTATGTCATTAAAAAAGTCATAATATGCAAAGACAGTGATAAATGCTAAACAGCAAAAAATAATGACAATAATAATAATTGAATATAATATGGAACTAAAATTGAGTGTGTAAAAAATGTAAACATACCAACAGGGATTTGGATACATCATCTTTTTCTTCTTATAGCTATAATCTAGCCTCCTCCTAACAGATCTTGGCTGTTTAATAAATATAAAAAAAGAAGCATCACGTATTATAACATTTTTACTTGGGATGTTCACATTTTTTTTTTTTCTTTCAAAACTTATAAAGTAAGAAATGTACAATACAAAAGCAAAACTATTTTTCTTGCATACATCATCGCTTTCAAATCCAATTGTTCTCCGCCCTCTTCCTCTATTTTGGGTGGAAGATGATGCATTTTCATTTTTAACACTTGCTCTCTTTTCCTTAGGTTTTTTCTTTTTAGGCACACATTTTATACTCGATTTTTTTGATTTTGACTCCTTTTGTTTTGCTTTGATTTTCACATTTTCAGAAGTTTTAGATTTTGTAATAGTTTCTTTTATTTTGACATCCACAACATCATCATCAACATCATTACTTGCGATCGAGGTATTTTTCCTAGTTGGGCGAGATTTGACGGGTTGTTTTGACTTTGATACTCTTGTCTTTTTTAATAATGGTTCGTAATCCTCATCGTCATCAACATCTGTACATAAATTATTAATCAAAAAACATTATTAGACTTTTTTTAAAACGTAAAAAATTATGTAATGTGTATTATAAAAATCAGGAATGAGAAATTACCATCTTCATCATTTGACTCTGCAACTCTCTCCACATTTTCACTTCTTCTTCTTCGTGTATTTTGTGTGCTTGTGGTAGTAATAATATTTACAGGGATTTTTTCATCCTCAAGCCGCTTTAATAAAACCCAAGGACCGGAATTTAATGAGGAATTTGCACCATTACTTTGATTTTCTGAAGTGACTGAGTTATTTTTGATGTTGTCGTCATTAAAACTTATAGGAGAAACTGGAGCATCATCATAATTATTATCACAATTTCGACTAAGAATATCAAAATTAATTTCCTGTTTTATTTGTTCCGTCTCTTTTGGCTGTATTAATTGCTCTGTTTGTTCTTGACGTTGATGGTGATGTGTTGTGAAGCAATCATCAAGTTTTTCTAAATCATGTGAGAGGAAAGAATCAGCAGCTCGAAGAGCATCAAACTCCAGAAAGAATTCATAACAAGTTGACAACGGGTCAGCACAAATATTACAAAGACGCCAATTTAACTCGTCCACAATTGTTGTTGAATAAATTGGGCAGGATTTTAAATACTTGAGTTTGTACAATAAATCCAACAGCTGAGCTACACTTTTTGAGCAATGTTGAGCATCGTCATCATCAGAGGAAGATAAAAATGTGTTGTAGGAATTGACATCACCAGGATCAATTGGCTGAGAACAATTTATACAAGTTGATTCCATTTGACGTTTTGTAGAGGACTCTTCTTTTTCAATAATCATGATTTACAATGTTTTTCATACTTCAATTAACCAGCAATCAAATCATTTCAATTTCATAATCTGAAATCTGGAATAAACAAAACAAAATACTATGTACTTACATGGCATTTTAGAAATTTTAGAACGAGTGCATTATATTTCATATTCAATATTATGTATTTTGTAGTTTTGCCTTGATGTTAAATATAAATACAAGGCTTTTGATTATTATTAACAACCACAAATCACAAACCATCGACAATTTACTCAGCAGACAGAAGACAATACAAAACAGACTTTCAAAAGACAGACGACAATAATTGAACTTTGACTCAGGTCTTGACAGTTGACAACCCTAGAACAAAAACACAAAATACACAGTTTTTTAACGTACTTACATGGTATTTTGTACTATGTTCTAAGTTAATTACAATTATTATATTTACCTGCAAATTGTCAAAATTATAATTTCTTCTTTCTTCCCCCGGATTTTTTCAACTTTGAATGAGAATTTTCGTGCTCTTTCTTCTCGTCGCGAGTTTTACATTCTCTTTCCTTTTCACAACGCAAGAACAAATCTAAAGTCTAAATTCTATATCTAAAAATATCAATCGGCTTTCAACTTCCACAACATTTTTTAACTCGTGGAGAAAATTAAACGATCCGAATAATTGAAAAGTGTGGTTTGTTTGGTAAATAAAAATACAGCAACATTAAACATTTTGTGAATGCATATTTAAAATGAACATAAGTAAATCTCTAGACTTGAGTTTATTTAGAGTGTAGACACGTGAAAAATGTTTTGTAACAACAAAAAAAATGATTCAAAATTTATTCACGTTTCGGTTTTATAAGTAAAAGTTTTTATCAAAAAGTCGGTCTCTAATTTCAGGGATTTGCACACTATTTCCAGATTCCATCATCCCAGCAACTTTTCGTCCCGTCTGTCGACATGAAAAACCAAAACATTTTACAACCTCAACACGACAGTCATAAATCATAACGAACACACTTATTTTTGTATCATATGAGACGAGTACAATAAACTGATATGAGTAGAAGATGAAGGGAAAATGTGAGTAAAAGTATATTCTCACAATGTGGAGCAGTTTCCGGATTTCTAATTTCTTTCCCTCGTTTTCCAGGTAGACGTCATGAAGGAATTTGAGGTAGCAGGAGCCAACTTCCTTCCCTCGGAATGACACGTGACCGGGCAGAGTGGAATGACCCAAGAGAATATCCGAGTATTTGACCTCGGACTCTGGCGCATCCTCATCCGTAAAAAGCGGAAGTTCCGATATGTTTGTCCGTTCTTGGCGACAAGCGTTAAAGAGAAATATTTTGGGTTTTCCATTGAAATCCGGGAATTTTTCCAGCCCGAATTGTTGCACAACGTCCCGTTCTAAATGGATCGGTTTCAAATCGTCCATGAGAAGGGAATGCGGCTCTTTTCCACCGTGTGTGCTGATTAGTACAATGCAACCATCATTTTCATCCGCAAGACACTTGCGCTTGAATTTTTTCAGAATTCCGGGAATTTCCTATGTGTACAAAAAGTACAAAACATACAAAATCAAACAATTAGTCGATTTTTGAATACAAATAGTCAAATTAAAATATATTTGTAATCCGTAAAACTTGCATCTGATTCCACATTTTCTTCCACTTCCAGTTTCATTCGCAGTGTCTTGTCAAATAGATTTTCCACGTATTCACGGTCCGCATCTGCGCCGTCTCTTTTCTTCACAGTGTATTCTTTTTTCTCCGACT
>JAQGBH010007452.1:0-10973 GCA_034698265.1 Sminthurinus aureus
TTCGCTTCCGGAGCCTAAAGCATTTATGCTTTCTAGGCGATATAAAATCCTCACGGAGGGAGGATTTTTAACTTTATGTAATGCTTAATGCAAAATGTGCACAAGTCTCAAAGCTCAAAGTATCAATCTAATCGAGTCTCGAGTCTCGAGTCTCGAGTCTCGAGTCTCGAGTCAACATAAAGGATTTAGACGTAAAAACATAATATACAGAGCGGCATGTAAAATGTAAAGGCTCATGTCTAGAGTCTCGAGTCTAATTTTCTCCCTCTTTGAATTAATTATACAAAACAGACCAAAACAGAACCCACAATACACAATACACATTAACAACAAGATTTAGAATGGAGAATGGAGAATGACTCTGAATTAATTTTAAATGTCAAATATGTATCCAGAATCTAGAATCTAAATTTTTACTATTTATTATTCTGTTCTTTATGTATAGAGAGAGAGAGAGAGTAATAATATACACATTTATTTTTAAATTTGTCCAATTTATCAAATTGAACCTCTACATTTTACATTCTCCATTTTACAGTCTGCACTCTACATGATTTAGTCTAACAACACAAGTATTAGTACTAGTAATGGCACTCTGATAGAAATTCAACGAGAATTTTCTACAGTGTAGAATCTAGAATCTAGACGTTAGACTGAAGAGACTTGAGACTGGAGACTTGAGTCTCGAGTCTCGAGGAAGAAGCACCTCTGGAACAAGTGTGGATATTTTATGACCATTGGAAGGGTTATTTGGAGCTGAATGTGTTATGGGCACGTGTCTGAGTGAAACTGATGTCTTTCTCCCACTTTCTTTTCTTTTCTCTCCTCTTCTTTCTTTTACACTCTAGACTCTGGATTCTACATTGTACGTCTTGTGCGTCTCCTCCATCTTTCTTTTTATTCCGAGTCTAGAGTCTAGCGTCTAGACACTACATACACAGTTTGCCAGTTTGCTAGTTTTCCAGTTTTCCAGACAAGTTTAGTGCTAACGGAGGCCATAAGGAAGACAAGAAGCTTTTCTGATCTGTTCCTTTATCCTTTCTTAAGATGACTCTTCTTCCCGTCTCTCTGCTCCTCTTCTTCTCCTCTCTGCTTTCCTCTTCTCTTTTCCTCTGATCTGCTCTCGGGAGAAATCAGTAGTTTTTCGTCTTTTCCCACAGGAATTGAATCTTTTAAATTTTCTGGATTACGTACGCTTCAAACTCAACTCTAACTCACAAACACACACACACACATCGTACATATTATTATCTTGACTCTAGATTCTGGATTCTAGATTCTAGACTCTAGACTCTAGACGCCAACGCCAACACCAAAGTTATCTATCTCGATTCTAAATTCAAGATTGCAGGACTGCTGTAGGAATCTGTAGCATCAAAGGTAACATTTACATGATAACTACACGTGCGTCACCCTTGCTATGGCTCCGGCATTGGCATTTCCTGTACAACGGGCAAGACGCATGATACACAAGAATCCTCATCCTCCTCACTTTTAATCTATCATGTGAGTGCAGGCAAATCTAAATCCTAAAATTCTCTCCGCTCTCTCCCTCTGTAATCACAACTTGCTCCAATATCCAATATCCAACATGAAACATCAAACACTCTACGACTTTTCCAGTTCCACTTCCAGTTTCCAGAACCTCCAGAACTATTGAGCTATTCCAGTACTTTTAGTCCGATTCTACAGTCCAGATTCTAGATTCTAGATTCTAGATTCTATAAAGATTCCAAATTCCATCATCAATCAATAAGTTGGACAAGAAAATGCTTTTCCTCTTCCTCTTTTTCAATTCCTACTTTTCCCCTCAATTCTTCCGTTTGTCCGTCACAACCTTTTCTCCTTTCTCACATACTATTCACCATGGTGACTAATATCTGTATTTCAGTTTTCAAAGGGTCACTCACACCTTCACTTGTTCAATTGTGTGGGTGAAACAATTGTATTGAAAATTGTGAAACTGAGTGTCGATTCTCGATCATTGATCCTGAGAATTCGGTGGAGGACTATGAAACAAATTTTTAACAAGCTCCTAGAAATTGCAGTACAATGTATTGTTATTCATTTGACATAGAAATCCTTTTAATGGATTTATGATCAGTCATAAATCTGCGCTGGTTCCTTTGGTATTGCTATGGCTTTGACTTTTGCTCAATCGTACTGTATTCCAAATTCTTCCGCCACACCGGACCAGAAAATGAGTAGAATGGAATGGAGAGGGCTAAAAAGCTAAAATAAAAGCGCAAGTCGGAACTTTGTCCAGTCCAGTAAAGAACTCAACTCAGTTTGGTTTGGATTGTGCATGCAAATAAATGAATAGCTGACTTTGTCAGACTTTTCCTTTGTCCTTTGTCCTTCTGGTTGCAGTTCAGAGTTCAGTGGAAGCGTGAAAGTAACACATTCAATATTCCAGAACATAGACAAAGGTATGCGTTGGTTTGAATTGTATTGTATTTTATATATTGAATAGCAAATAGAACCAAAAACGCAGGGCCAAAGAAGCCAACGGAAAGGAGGAACGAACGTAAATGGTGTTAGTGTAAACTGTACAATGTGCATGTGCTGTAATTTGTACGTACATTGATGTAGAATGAACGCAACTCGTTGCTCGAGTTATGTCATAGCCATAGTCATCATTATCCATTATCATCCGTATCGCCTAAATTCCGTTCCAAGTTGCATGCAGTTGAGTTTGGTTCAAGTGGCCGAGTATTAGCCGCTATCTTTGTCCAACACGAGCTGATAAGCGAAAGTGTATAATAGAAATCAGACAGAGGAAAGGAGAAAGAGGGAGAGGGAGAAGGAGAAAGGATAATAGTCAAAGTGTATCACCTCTGCGTGTTTCAACAGACTCTTTTCCCTTTTCTCTTTTCTCTGTATTTTGTTGCCTCACTGAATTCAAAAGAGAGCGAGAACAGAAGAAAGAGTGAAAGACAATGACAATGAGATTGAAGGCAACTGGAGCTGGAACTGACGCTAAAACTGGAACTGGAGCAGGAGCTGAGAGTAAAGTTGGAAGGAGAGGCAAGTGGAAGCGAGAGAATGAGAAGAATGAATAAACTGGGAGGAGGAAAACAAAGAGCTGGCAAACAAAAAGACAATGACAAAAAAGGGAACATACGATACAACATACAACATGCAACATGCACAATGGAGAAAGTAGACTACCTTACGCTTTTCTATTTTCTCCCTCTCCTTTCTCCACTTTGCTTCACAACAGAAAGCGGAGTGGCGAGAAGAAGAGATAGGAACAGAGAACAGAGAACAGAGGATGGAGAATACAAGTACAGTGTACACTGCATATGGAAATGAAAGGAATGTCCGTGTCAGTTGTGGAGCGTAAGAGATAAAATATATCCTCTGACATACCCTCACTCCTACACTCTACATATTTCACCCACTCTCAACTTTCTACATCAAAACTCCCAACTCTACACTCTACACTCAAGACGCTAAACTCTTGAAATCTGACACACTTTCCACAACTCATGTACTCATGTGTTCGTGTACAGTGCAAGTACAGGGTAAAGGGATAAATACTCGCTGATAAAGTGGGATATACAATATAACGTTAAAACATACATGCACATTTCCATATCTTACATCTTAGAACGTAGAATGTAGATTCAGTTTCAGTTTCATTCAGTCTTCAGTGTTGAGTGTTGAGTATCTCAGCCTTAATTTCCTCCCTTTTTCACTGTCTTCCTCTTCTCCTCAATTTAACCTCGTCGCCTCATCCTCTCAGCCCTTTAATCCTTGACAATTTCAAACCTCCAACCTTTCTCATACTGAAAAAACTAGTAAACTAGTAAACTAGAAAACTAGAAAACTAGGCCACAAAAACAGTGCCGATGGCTCTGTCTATTTGTATTTTTTAGAATTTCTAAGGTACAATGGACAAAAGATTCTAGCTTTTGGCTTTCCAAAATATTTAAATGTAAACCATTTGCGAGTTTATAATCTTTAACATTTCCGAGTTTTGGAGTTTCGGAATTTTTCAACTTTGGATTTTGAATTTTGGAGCAATTTCTAATTTCTAGTCAATTCCAGTCCCATGTTGGAGCCAATCAGTCACTCAATGTCAAAGTCAGAGTCAGAGCCAGAGTCGGATTTAGAGTCAGGTTGAGTTGTGAGTGCGAAGAAAACATGGGAGCTAGAGCCATGGTAAAAGTGTTATAAATTCCAGAGGAAAGAGTAAAAGTATGAGATGACGTTAACGTTAAAGGTTGGTCACCAGGGAATTTAGATCTTTTCTCCAGTCTCCAGTCGCCACTAGACGAGACTCTTACACTGGACGGAAAACGGACATTCATACATTTCACATTTCACACTTGAAGCTATTGTGCTGCAGACAAAGTTGTAGTTTCTGCTTTCCTTTTTATTTCCTAATTTTCTGTGCTCATAGTCTCTATTCACTAAGCACTAAACTCTGCACTCTGGACATTGGCCATAATACATACTGGGTGCTGGGTGCTGCGTATAAACTCATATTCACAAATCATCCCAAATTCTGACCCATAACCATTCCAAATTCCGAATTACACTCCAAAGAACCAGAACCAGGATCAAACGGAAAAAAGCTCTTGTTCTTTTCCATTTTTGGCCTGTACGATGTGCAATGTACAGAGAAACCCAAAAACAACAGCAAAACGGACCACCATTTGTTCTCATTGAATCTTAATTTAAATCCAAATCTTGTAGCTTGTAAATTGTAACTTGTAAGCTGTATGGAGAAAGGAGAAAACTTGAGTAGGTACTCAATAAATTCGTATGATATGTACATTGTACATTGAGCATTGTACAGTGTGCTGGGTCTGTCGCTTTGAGAAAAACATAAAACAAGGAGAAAAAATAAAAAATAAAAATAAAATAAGGTGAAGCAAAAAAAACAACAACCTTTAGAAGAGGAGAAAGGGAGAGAGTAAAATTGCAACTGCTTTTGCCTCCTCTTTTCTATTTTCTTTTTGAGTATTTTTACGTTGTTTTTTTCACTCACCGGGTTTTGTGTTTTGTGTTTTCTCTGTTGGGTTTTGTGGCTGTGGTTGGGCTGAATTTGCCATTTGGCGTGTGTACTATTTTTCATTGTGAATTACGGGCACACCGTCCTGTTTCCTCTTTGGTTGGATGCTTCTTTACGTCCTTTCATTTATGTTGTGTGTTTTGTGTTTTGGGTTTTGCGTTTTTTGTGCATGTGCGGGTATGATGCTGTATTCTCTCTCTTTCTCTCTCTTGTACTGTGTTTTATGAATGTTTGTGTGTACAGTGTACAGAGTATGAAGAAAGAGTGAGAGCGAGTTGAAATGTCTGCTGGGTGAAATGAAATGAGGACGCAAGGAGCAAGGAGAAAGGAGAAAGGAGGAAGGAGAAAGTACTGATGTACGTAGAGGATGAAGGAAGGAAGAAATGGAAGCGGTAGAAAGGAGAGAGATACGCGGAGAAAGTGGAGAAAGTAGAAAGTAGAAAGTAGATGATGATGATTCGGAGGAATGACTGAGTGGAGAATGGAATGAACCCAAGAGGAATATCAGTAGAAAAGGAGCACGCAGGGAACTCAACTCTCAACTCGTCTTGTGTCTTGTGTGTGTTGTGTGCCAAAAGGGAATTTATGACAGGGAAACTTTATTTTCGCCTGACGTCATCCTCGCTCTACACTCTACACTCTACACTCTACACTATACAGTCTACGGCTCTACCTTACCCATTCCACTTGTCGTGACGTCAGATACATACCTAGAACACTATAACACTAAAACACGCTCTCTTCTAGGTTCTAGTTTCTACATGTTACATTCATGGACGGAGCAAAGACCAAAACAAGCTCTCACTTTTGGCCTCTTCCAAATTTTGGTTCAAGGTGCTGTCCTCGGATTTTCCCCTCTTTTTTATCATCCACACGCTTCCTCACACATTTTACACACAGGCACTACACACTGCATACAGAGTCATGAATTTCATTGGACCCGGTTCTGCCAACATCAAGACTCCAGCATCCTCTTGCACATGGAAGAATAATACTAAGTAATAAAGGATACTGTTCTATTCCTGGAATCCGAACCCAACCCCGCTTTTCCTTCAATATCCATTTTCATCCGGGTTCAGGTCGTTGAGAGCAAGAACCAAGAACCAACCAGCTGAACTGGAAGAGGAAAAGGAAGAGAAAAGTCGTTCAAACCAGACCACGCTGGATTTTCCGGATTCTAGATTCTAGATTCTAGATTCTAGAATTCTCGAGTCTAGATTCTAGAATCGAGAATCCTGGAATTTTGGATGTACAATCTTGAGTGACTGGATGAATGAATGAATGAATGAATGCAAGCTCATGTGTCCACTGCCCACATATGTGACACTGCACTGAATGAACTCATTGAATGTTGCTATGGTTACAGTTTTGAGGTTCAAGTTTAGAAATATCTAAAGTTTTATTTCCTGCTTTCAGTTCCAAATCATAATCATAATTATGGCCTTTGGCCGTCCTTATGTCAAAATTCAAAAGTAGAAAATGGAAAGTGGAGAGCGGAAAGCGGAATTATGGAGATAAGGAGAAGTATAATTTGACGAAACTGGAAACTGGAAACAGATCCGTAGGTGTATTTTCCTCCTTGAGAGTTGACTCGCAACTCAAAACTCAAAACTCGAGATTCTCAACAGAAACTGGAATTGCCTCGAGACTCGTATCTAGAGTCTAGAGTCTCAAGCTGCCTTGTTCACTTTCTATATTTTTAGCTCGTGATTCATACTTGATCCTTAAGTACTGAATCGTACGTGTAAGATGAAAGATGGAGGATGGGAGATATTTGCCATTCTCAAGTGACTTGAAACTCTTTCAAGTCGTCATCCTCATCCTCATCGTCTTTGTCGTTACGTCGTCTTCCGTCCTGCTTTGCTTTGCTTTTCTTTGGTTTGGTTTGCTTTGGTCTGGTTTATCATGGGAATTGTGGAATATAATATCTAGAATCCTGAATCCGGATTGTTGAAAGTTGCACTGCAATCTCTCATATTTAAGATGGAGTATGAAAGTATGATGGAGAGAGATTTGAGTTGGATTCTCCAAGAAGAGCGGCAAGGTAGAGATTGAGATTGAGGCGGAAGAGAAGACTTGCAAAGAGACAAGAGACACACGTTCCTGCATTGAACAACGAGCACAGCAAGTGAGGGAGAAAAGATCCTTTGCCGTTGTCGCTGCCGTTACGTTGCTGTCTGGTGTCCTTGTTGTTGGAGCATTGAGTGTGTTTGATGCAATGGGATAGTGTGGATTCTAGATTCTACAGTACAGTGCAGTATGAGGCTGAGGATTGAGGATGTGAACGAGTGAAGCGAGGGATTTCCACGTTTCACAGCCCAACTCCCTACTTTGTGCACTGTATTTTGTAATGTCTCGAGTCTCGAGTCTCGAGTCTCGAGTCTCAAGTCTGTCCTTTTCGTGTCGTAATCCAGATCCAGTTTGAGACGTCCATTATTGTCTCTTTCAAGCAGAAGCACTCGGATACTCTGTATTCTGTACTCTACACTGTAGTTGAACGTGAAATCTGTGCAAGGCTAAAGACATTGTGAACATTTCTTAGTAGCTTATAAAACATCTAGAATCCAGACGGTAGAATGTTGTGCGTGCATCCGGAGATGCGTAAGAATGGCACAGCTTTGAGTCGTTGAGTCGTTGGTCTGAGTGTTTTCACATCCACTTTCCACTCCCTTTATCCTCAGTTTGTACGGTGTACTTTGTGCTCGTACGGCACAATCCACAATCTACGGCACCTCTACACTCTACACTCTACAACTACAAAACTACAAAACTACAAGGAAAATGACGACCAAAACCAAGACGCAGGCGATAACGACTACGCAAATACGAGACCAAGAAGAAGACAGAGACAACTGAAGGATGAACAAGAAGACGGAGAAGATTCTCTCTGTTTCCTACACTAGACATTAGACTATTATGGTCCTTTCGTCTCCGTCGCCGTCTTTTCTTGTGGGACTGGGACAAAGAAGTTGTTATAATAGAGAAAGAGAGAGAGTAAGAGAGAGAAGGGGAAGATAGAGAAAAGTCGCTAAGTCCAAGTTGAAATGCTCAAATCCTCCTCCTCTTTCTTCCTTATCTCACCCATTCACCGAATACCGAATACCGAATACCGAATGCCTTTCATCATGTAATGTTCTCTCTCCTTTCCTTTACTTTACACTACACTACACTGCCTTTTCCATTTACAACTGCTCCTTTTACAACTTTTGCTCCTTCTCTTGAATCCTGTCAATCCTCAATTCTCAAGATTCACAAGGTTTCCATAAAATAGTCGTCGTTTTCAAAGGACTTTGCTCCTTTGAGTTTCCAGTTTTGAGTTTTGTACCCATTTTCTTGTATGGAAATTGTCAAGATTCAAGAATCTAGAATCTAGAATCTAGAATTCACGTTTCATTTCCGTTCTCTTGTTCTCGTCCCTCATGCATTTTCTCCGCTTCTCTTTCTCCTTTTGTCTTGATATCAACATGGGCCAGAACCAGAAATTCAGCTACTTGTAAAAGGTAGAAGAGAGGAGGGTCGTGAATATTCAAGTTGAATGTCCTTTGCTTCTTTAACTTTGGTTAAGAACCAAAATCAACATCAACATTGATTTTCCACACATGAGAAGAGTGGAAGTAATATTAATAAAAAATAATTGGACAACTTTTCCTCCTCTTCCTGTTTGGCGTTTGGCGTTTGGCGTTTGGCGTTTGGTGTTGGGTGAAGAGTGAAAACTTTGTGTCAATCCAAATCCAAAATCCAACGGAATGAAATGAACAGTTTTGGAATGCTCAACTGAAAATTACAGCCAATAAATACACATTTATTCATTCATATGCACAAAGTTTCCTGCCTCATGTCTGTGCTTTGTGCACTTGGCACGTGGCAAGGGAAAGTTAAAACAAGTTGAGGTATAAATCCGGCTCCAACTCTGAATTCCAACTCGAATAGTTTCCTCTATAATTTTTAACCTTGAACCATGAACTAGAATTAAAAGAGAAGAGAAGAGAAGAGAGTGGATAAAGACATAAACATGGACAATGGACAATGGACATGGATGAAGAAAAGAAAGAGACGTGGATGGGATCAGCTCGATACTCGAGAACTGGTGGTAATAATAATAATAATAATAAAATTACCTACAGTCAAAACAGACACAAGAGAAAACAGAAAAGAGGGGTGATGGAATTTTTGTACTGGAATTCTACACTTTTTTTCTTATTCTTCCTCAATAATTTATTCTTTTCATTCCATTCCGTTCCATTTCATTCCAATCCAATGTATTTTCTTTCCTGTTCATTCCTTTCAATTCTCATTGTAGTCTGTAGTCCTTTCAACTTTGCTCCTTTTCTTTCATTGGCATTGGAATTGGAAAGAAAGAATTGTAGGCAGTTTGTATTGGTATTCCTATTCCTAAACAAAGTACAGAATAGTGCATGTTACATTCACGCATGAAACAGGGACTTTTTTGGTGAAAGCCAAACGGGACCAGACCAAGTGAAGCTTCAACCCATTTACTCATTCCTCCAAATTCCAAATTGCACCAGACGCTGAATATGAACATTTTCTGAGCATAAAAATGAATGAGCATGAGGACCAAGAGGACGAGAAAATGACAAAAGTGAAATATCAGTATTCAGTATTCAGTATGCAGGGGTAAATGTTCAGACTAGACTAATCGTATGAAATAAGGAGGCGGGAGAAGTTAAACCAGAGAGTTAGAGAGAAAGCTGTTTTCTATTTCCATCAAAATAAATGGAAAAAGTTGGAGAAAGAGCTGGAGCTTTAAAGCTAAAGGTAGAAATAGGAATAGGAATTTTCGTGGAAGGGAAAGAGTAAAAGCTGATGAATCACATGGAAAAATCTATGTACAAAATGTATAATGTATAATGCTTCCGCTGGTTCCAGTTCTTGTGTGGACTCTGGTTGTTCTCTGGTTCTCCTTCTCACTCTTTCAACTCACTAATCTCACTTCATCATAGTCCATTGAATTATTTGTGTAATGTATTTTACTTTTCTCCGACTTTGGACGCTCGAGTCTGGATTTTGGACAAAACCACAGATTGAGCATTGAGCACAGAGTGGAAATTCTTCATCATTCATCCGTCGTCCTTCACTGTTGGTGAAGTTGGAGTAAATATTACAAGAATTTCAATAGTCAAATGGATTGCAGTGGTCATTCTTAGTATATCGTGTACGATACAGTATACAGTGACCACTGGCTACAACAACAGTCAACATGTGAGGAATACAAGTGCACTAAATTACACTGCACTCTCCACTGTTCACTGTCCAAAGTCCAAAGTCGGGTGTACATAACACGTTGCCCATAAATAAATCCACTAACGACCAATGACCAACGTCCAACGACCAACGACCAGCGACTGAATTACTTGATTCACTCACTCATTTTCTTTTCGCCTTTTCTCCTTCCTTTCCATAGATTAGTTTTCTCTATCGCTCTCTACTCTGCGAGAATGGACACGCTACATGTTTCCTCTATTATACCTCAAAACATGTGTTGAGGCTGACTCGATACTCGACACTCGACACTCGACAGACTGGACTAAAGTCTAGAGTCCAGAATTGAGAATTGAGAATTGAGAATTTAGAATCCAGAATTCAGAGTGAAGTGAGCGGAACTCTACTTGAATAACAACCCCGGTTATGAGTCACATAATATTAACTTGTATAATACACAATACATTCAATATTCAAGTCTCAAGTCTCAAGTCTCAAGGCTGTATCAGTAATTGAGTGCTCCATCATCCAAGTCCAATCCAATCCAATCCAATCTCCGATCACGGATCACCAATGGAATTTACCGTCCCTTCCCTCGAGTCCAGCTCACTTGTTAAATGTAAAGAAAAGTGCATATTCTCGATATTCCAATTAACACGGGTACAGGAGTACCTAAGGAGGGAGCGAGCCAGTAGAAACGAGAGCTTATTCTATTATATTGAAATACCTG
>JAQGBH010007453.1:0-10972 GCA_034698265.1 Sminthurinus aureus
TCCTGTATGGTACAGGTTACGATATAGACAATTTGTGGGCTCCGGTCGCCCCGACGTTCCGTCGTAGCCTACTTGTACATATACATATATGCAGTAAGTAAGCCGACAATAATCCAATAGTAAAAACCTTTTGTGCATCTTTTTTTCATAAGTACTTGTACATGCATATATTTAGAGAGAAATATGGTATCAAAGAGAAAAGAGATTACATTGTATGGTGTCAGTCTCTCAAATCAATTTTAGTTCTTTCAAAATAATCTTTATAATTATATACAAACTCCATAAGAATATACTTATGTACATACATTTTTCAAAACAATTTTTCCAAAATCTCTCCAGCTTATAATATATATATGTGTACATAGAAAAATATATGACCATATGTACCGTTCTCTCTTCATCAAAATATAAAACACGTACACAGCATACACCTATGCCATATGTATACATGCATAATGCATATTGTGTAAAAGCATAAAACAGAGAGAAAGTGGAAGAGAAAGTTTTGTAGCATGAGATATTTTACTTTCTCTGTACTTTCCTTTTGTTCTCATTTAGACATACAAAAGGACTGCTATATATATAATTTTGGATGTAGGATGTACTGTATATATAGTAAGTATGTATTTTAGTCCTGTTTTTGAATAATTATTTGTTATTGTTTCACACAACTGAACTTCGAGCTGCCGTATATCACCCTGTACATAATTTGTACATTTTGATGGAAAAACACTTGAATGATTCAAAATCAATTAATCATAATAATATAAAATAATTGAACAAGTAGTGTGTAGTGTGTAGCATGCCTTTTTTCCACTATAATATATATATATATAAAAGTATTCAATACTCTCAAATGATTGGAGTCCAGTGATTACAAAAAGAACTCAATTCGTGTAAATTATACATAAATATCTCATTTTTGGTAAACATAATTATGTAAGATTTACTGTCATTAAAAGCCATAAGATGTAGATTTTTTAAAAACAACATATATTATACATGTATTATGGTTTGACATTTGACATGGTCTTTGCCCCAAAAACTCAAATAGAAAGTAAAAATAACAAACAAACAAAAAAGAGAGTTACAAAATCTTTGATATTAAACACATAATTTCAAGGTTATAAATTAGATATTAGATAGATTACATAACAACGTAGACAAGTAATTTTCCTATAACATCTCAAGTCAGATTCAGGTTACATATGTGTGTGGCAATAAATGACAATGTGGTATACCATTTATAAGGTTTTATAAGTAGAATATATTATATATATGTATATAGAAACTATATGTCATTAATCATTACATATTCACATGTATGCAAACCATAATAATTATCAATTATTATTGACAAACTTGTTTCGAAATCTCTAAACTAAAGTGTACATTCTAATATTTTATGTAGTACACACACAAAATTTCATGCTTATACCAAAAGGTACGTACACAGTGGACGTATCCAGATACATGTATTTAAATATATATATATAGACACGATAAAAAGAAGTACATTAGGTATATTATTATTATTACTTTTTTCTGATAATAGTTTTCCATATATAAATATGTATATACATGAATAATAAAGACATTGCACTCAATAATGAATAAAAACAAGAATTTGATAACAAAAAAGTAATAACATAAAAACATATAACAGTATAACACTAATAACTTCTTTACTACATTTTAAAAAGTCTTAAAAGTCAAAAAGTCAAACCATATAGTATTAGACGAGTAATAGTAGGTATGATCTAAACCTATACATATATATATATATATACGTATAGAAATATTGATATAATATATACTTAATAATAATATTTTTGGTATTTAAATTTAACACAAAAACAAACAATATTTTTTTATCATTATTTGCTTGGAAAACACATTTTTTTAAGATAAATTCAAATTTTCAATTAAGTTTTCTAAATCATCAATTTCATCTTGAACTTCATCCTTTCGTTGGATTTTCTCTAATTGTTCTTTTTCTGGATTTTGTAATTCACCAGTATCTATTTTCTTTTCCAATGATTCAATATCTTTTAATTTTTTACGTAAATTGCGAAGTCGTTTTACAGGATCCGTACCTGCAGCACCTGATGCATTACTAGTGGTAGTAGTATTAGTAATAGTGTTACTATTATTTGTAGTAATATTTGATGAATTATCTGAAGGTTCACTTGATTTATTTTTATTTTTAGGTTTCTTTTTACTTTTTGAGCTTGTTTTATCAGTTTCAGGAGCTTCAACAAAATTTAGACCAGGAATTACAGATGCTTTGGGAGGTATTGTATATAGACCAACATCGAAATAAAGTGAGGATGATCCACCATGTTCTTTTTGATTTTTTGAAGAAAAACTAGACACATCACCCGGAGAAAGACCAATAGGATACGGACTTGAAACTTTGTCTTGTTTTCCTTTACTCACATATAAAGGCTGCTCTTCTACACTCGATGAAAATAACGAGCAAAGACAAAAAAAAAACCACAAAAAGTTCCAAATTTTATACTCTGTGTAATTTATCATTGTTATATATATACTCTACTGATACAATAGAATAATAATATATAGAATAAACTAATGTCAAATTCGTATCAATATAATATTATTATCTTACCCTGTGGTACATATCCATCTTTTACACGAATCGGCTTCCGCCAAGTACCATCAGGACGTTGAGATGAAGGAATGAAAGTAGCATCACCGTCTTTAATATAATTAACTGATGTCATCTTCTCTTTTTAAGGTTGTTTATAGGATTCGAAACCAAAACAAAATTATGGTCTGGATGTATGTATAATATTATAATACGAAACTTCGTCCTATGTGTGTCCAGGAAGAAGTAAGAAAAGACTGTGCGATGTGTGATGGAAGCAAAAGAGCCGAAATGGCTTCAGAACTCTGTAATATATATCATGGAAACACAGAGACAAAGATAAAAATAACTGAGTATACAAAAGAGTATTTAGTAATCCTTAATTGAAATCTCAATGCTGTCAAAACAACAACGTGATGATACCTCTATAATAATAATATAACAAAAGATAAAGTTGAATATAAATATTTACTGAACAAGATCATCACAATCTTAAAATGTATTTTGTGTTTTGTGTATAGTGCATTAAGTTTCTCACAAAGGTACATATATACAGCATACTATAACAATATTATTATCTATACTCATGTAATTTTATTTTAATTATAATACAAATAAAATACAAAATACAAATAAAACACACACTCACCTGTATTAAGCCAGATAGTAACTAATTATGTAATTATGTAATTTTTTAGTTAAAAAATTTACAATGTGTACATTACACATCTAGTATGTTGAATATGATTTATTGATTTTCGTGTAGATTATAGTATTTTATTTAACATTACGGAATTTTCATTGAGCAAAAAGTCTATGCCCACCGCGCCGCTCATTCCTCAAAATTCTAGATTGGTGAAATTTCTCGTTTCTCGGTCCGAGTGAATTTTTTTGGTGAGTGGAAATTATAATTAAAATTCGGATAAATTTTAATTAAACTACCACCATCATCATCATGTCGAAGAGTAAACGGAAGTCCCAGGTTCTACTGGATTCGGATTCCGATTCTAATGGATCTGCAAGTGATTTAGAAAAGGTAATAAAACGGTTTTTTAATTTCGTTTTTTTTAAAACCAAAATTTATTATGCATCTCTCATATTAAAAGTATATGTGTTGTTAAATGAATTCTTTTTTTTTGTGATGGCCTCTATTGTTTTGTTCACAAAAAAATGGAGCATTATTATTTCATGTATTTTGAAATATTTATTATAAAAAAGGCTTCATTTAAATGAAATTTTGTGTATTTTTTAACATCATGTTAAAAAAATATGTTATACAAAATGAATCAAGTCGTAATAATAATATGTTGCTCGTTGACATAAATACCAACGGCATACAAAATGAAGACATTTGGTCATACTTGCAAGTAGTCACATGTCACAAATGGGAAAAAAGATGAATGAATGAAAAAGATGTCGGCATTTAAAAAAAAAACAAAACAAAAATCTTCAATAATTAAATTTAATTATGCACACATGCTGATTACGTTTTGTCATTTTATTGAATTAAATTCGACTTTTTTTATGAACGTGTTAAACGTTAAGAAGACAGTATAGTCAGAAAGCTCATACATTCTGTTTAGACCTGTCTGAACCTGTTTGAACATGTCTGAACCTGTCTGAACCTGCATTGACTATGTATTTAAGACATTTTGAAAATATTATTAATAATAATTATTGGAATATATTATTATATCTAATCCGCTACAAAAAACAGAATTACAATATTTTTATGTCGTAACTCAAACCATGTATAAATATTATTATGCTTTTTTTTATGAGAATTCAAAAGTATTTTTTTTACAAGTACAGTTTGTATTTTGTATTGTTGTCCTTATAGAATGAGGCCCTCTTTGTTAGCAAATAGTTTGTATGATACAATTTTCGTAGCATATTATTATTTAATTATTTGAATTAGGTCATTGCTTTGAGTTGAATCCGGCTTCATTTCTTTTTTTTTTAATTTTTAATCAAGAATTTGATAGCTAAACAGCATAATATAATAATATAGTATTAAAATTACAAATATAAAATGTTTTATAAAGTTAGATATGCATTATAATAGTTTATTGAGTTGATTTTGTTTTTCAACTACAAGTTATAATTTTTGTTGTATGCATTTTTTTTAGGAAATGTTGTCTTTAGCCAAGAAGAAAAACCCACAACCGGCTACAAAAAAACTTAAACATACTTCAGAATCAAGTTCCAGTTCTTCTGATTCTGGATCAGATTGGGACAAGAAAGGAGCAGGAGGAGGAGGAGGAAATAAAAAATTAACAAAAAAGAGAAAAGCTAAAAGTTCACCAAGATCTGATTCAGATTCTGATTCAGATCGTGATGATGGAGCAAGTTCTGTTGTTACTGCAGCATCAACGGTTGAACCTCAACAACCACCACTTAAGAAAGCTAATATCAAACCATCATCAGATTTGGAAGACGGTGAAGTTAGTTCAGATGATTCAGATGATTCCGGTAAGTACATAATAATAATATAAGAAATGGTTGTACAATGTAATAATTATTGTATAATATTATTGCTTCTTGTGACATATTAAAATATATTTCATTATAATATTTTATTTTAAAAAAATGATGCACCTGTATGCTCACTACCATTTAGAAAATGTACTCAAAAAGAAAATGTTTTAAAATCCAGTTTATATTATTATTATGATTCTGATGATGATGATAATCAATATTATTATTATTGTTGTAATGATAATTCTCAGGGGCTTCTTCTGATGAATTTAATGATGGATACGATGAAAATTTAATGGGAGATGAAGAGGATAGAAAGAAAATGTCTCTTTTGACTGAAAGAGAACGGGAACAAGAAATTTTTACTCGTATGGAACAACGTGAAAAATTAAGGACTAGATTTGAAATTGAAAAGAAATTAAAACAACAAAAAAAGAAAGAATTAAAGAAACAAAAACGTGCTGGTCTACTTGCAGCTGCTGCTGCTAATAGTAATAGTAGTGCTAATAATAATAGTAGTGCTAATAATAATAGTAGTAGTAGTAGTAATTTAAAGGAGACTACTGTTGGGGGTAGTTTATCACCTGATCAAGCTTTTAATGACTTTGTTAAGTCTGATGCAAAAGAAAGAAGTAAAGAAAGAAAAAAGACTGTTGAAGGTAAAGTTGATAAGAAAACTCAAGCTATGGATGCATTGAAAGCTCGTCGAGAAGATAGAAAAGCTCGTGCAGAAGAAAAAGAAAAAGCTCGTGAAGAAGAAGAAAAGAAACGAGTTGAAAATGGAGATGATGAATTTGAAAGAGAGAAAGATAATGATACCTCATCAACCACTACTGGTTATGAAAAAAATAAAAAGAAACTGAAAGCTTCGGATATATATTCTGATGACTCTGCTAGTTCAGATTCAGAATGGGAAAAGGAAGGTGGTAGTAGTGGAAATAAAGGAGTGTCTAGGAAGGCTAGAAGTTCTAGTTCTAGTAAAAGTTCAGATTCTGAAGACGATAAGAAGAGAAAAAGACCACAATATGTACAATGTGTTGCAGATCTAAACAAAATTCGTCTTTCAAGAATGAAACTTGAAAAGTAATTAAACTTTTGATAATACATAATAATAATTATAATGCACAATGCACATTATGTGATAAAGTACTAACAATGATATTATACAATAATACTGTAATGGTTCACATCTTTATATTTTTATGCTCGTATAATAAATTTTCCTATAATATTTTTTATTTTGTTATTTATATTATATTAAAAATTTCAGATGGGTTCATTTACCATTTTTCAATAAAACAGTCAGAGGTTGTTTTGTTCGTATTGGTATTGGTACTAATAACAAAATGGGTGGATCAATTTACAGAGTAAGAATCTAATATTATTACTATTTTATTATTTATTATTATTATACATTTTCTAATTCATCATCATACAAGAGATAGATAGTAATAATGGATAGTAAAAACAGCACAATAAAAAGATTGTTTTGTAATAATAATTATTGCTATTATTAAGTATTATATTTTATGTTATATTATGTACTTTTTTATTTTATTTTTTTATAGATTGCAGAAATTTTGGATGTTGTAGAAACATCAAAAATTTATCAATTAGGAACGACTAGAACTAATAAAGGAGTCCGTTTACGTCATGGTTTGGATGAAAGAGTTTTTCGTTTAGAATTCGTAAGTAATGCAGACTTTACTGCAGAAGAATTTAGTAGATGGGTTGAAACATGTAGTTCACGTGGAGTTGTTCTTCCAACGTTGGATGAGATTCAAACTAAAGAAAGGCAAGTTAGGGATGCTAATAATTATCAATTTAAAGAAGAGGATATCGCACAAGTAAGTTTTTTGTATATATATTCATGTGATTAAATATTTTGTAGCGATAATAATAATAATTATTATTATTATCATAAACTAATAAAACACTATTTTTAAAATCCTAGTATTATGTATTATTTATACACATATTACGTATTGTCTAACATAATAACATGCTTTAATATTTAATCATTTCACGTCATAGATTATTCTAGAAAAACAAAAATTTAAACAAGCTCCGGTTAATTTTGCTGCCAAGAAAACTTATCTTATGAAGGAACGTGAAGTAGCTATTTTAAAGTAAGTATAAAGAAATTTTTTTTGTATTGTTCAATAGCTTCAATTATAATTAATAGTTAATAGTAACAAAATATACGGCTTGCTTATGTATAGTATATAGTATAGCATAATATTATTATTATGAGTATTATAAATTATAGTACTCATATAATTTACTAAAACTACTGTAGTAAAATATTATAATTTATTATGTACTTTGTTTCTATACAGTGGTGAAGATAAGAAAGCTGAAGATCTACTCCATGAAATTGCAGACTTAGATGAACGCGCAACTGAATTAGATAAGCAAAGATCATCTAGTATCTCAAGTATCAGTTACATTAATGAAAGAAATCGAAAGAAGAATATTGTAGAAGCTGAGAAAGCTATTATGGTAAGCAACGAATAATATCATATATTTTTTTTTGCAGTAAAAAAGATATTTGTTTAACCCTAATCATTAAGACTTAATGTAATGATGTGAAATATATAGTAAGCTGAATAAAACTTGATGGTTTTTATTTTTGAACAAATAATACAAATCTTATAGGAAGAACACAAAGCTAATAAAGGTAGAAAACATGAGGATCCATTTACCAGAAGAAATACAAAACCAAGTAGACCGTCCGTAAAAAGTACTAACGCAGCATTCTTAGAGTTCTTAAGTAATAAAGCAGCTACTGACGCTCTCAATAATCCAGACAAGTCATTAGATGTTACAGCAATCCCTGCAGAAGATTTAACTATCACTGTAAGTAATTTTAATAATAACAATAATTATTGTTATTAATATTTTAACATCACCTGATGATGATATTAATATTTTGTAAAGTCACATAAGTACTTGTATACGTAGACATTAGAATGTGAAAGAAATAAAATGTTTTCTATTGATTTTTCAATGCTATTATTTAATTATGGATATTTGTTATATCTTTTATATTAAAAAAAATTATAGCAGGATCTTGATGATACTGTTGATGGTCTTGACAAAACCTTAGAAAATTCAACATACTTTGGTTCTCTCAATAATTCAAATACTCCACAATCTCAAATTTTGAGTACAGGCGATTTATTTTCAGCACATGATTTTGACATCAAGCTGGATTTGGATGCTAAATTACCTTGTAAGTTTATTATAAAGTGTCAAAATTCAGAGTATACTGTGATTTAATTATTATTTTTAATTATTATTATTTCATGATTATAATATTATAGAAAATTATGGTTGTACGTTGTATGTGTGTAATGTGTAGCATACATTTACTAAAGGAATAATAATAATAATTTTTTTTTCTTATTCTTTTTTACCAATTTTTCATTAATAAAAAAAATAACAGTAAATCTACCCATTGTTGCTCGTCCTACAACTACTCCTACTGTAGAACCGGCTCCAAGGAGGTCATTGAATTTAGAAGATTATAAAAGAAAACGAGGTCTTATTTAACTACGGTGCGTCGTTAAAATTTTTTTTCTTTGACTTTAATATTAATAATAGAAATTATTGTACTCCTGTATAAAAAGTTTGTAATTTATTGTAATCTGTGTTTTCTATTTAATAATTGAGCCACTTTGGATGACAAATGCAATTAACATGGCACTTGTTGGCATCTAATTGTCATTCCAAGTGACTCAATTACTGATCAATCATAATCATTTAATATACATATTTATATATACATATAGTATGTATATCCATCATATTATTATACTATGCCTGCACTACTCATGTTGTGTTGTTTTTTTTATATAAAAAAAAGGTGTTATTCATAGTCCAGATATTATTATTGTAAAAGATTTGAGTTTTGTGTGCATAATATAGTATCGTTTATATATTATGTACTAGGTACGGAATATATTTAGCATCGACGTAATAATATAGTTATTAGTTATTATTCAGATGATTTAAAGGAAACATGTTATGTTGTGTTTTCATCATCTTCTTTTATTTCCAATCCTTACTATATTATTATATGAAAATAACCGGAAATAAATAGTATAGTAGTGATAATGATGTTATATATATACATAATAGATTATTATAATCTAATATGTAATACACAGATATGACTATAAACTGTCTAGATAGAAAACTGTATATAAATGTGTATTTTATGTATAATATTATTATGTATCTGTCCATAATATTGATATGATACGTGTACTATTATTCATTACAATACATAACATAGTATTCAAGAAATTATTAGACATAGTATCAGAATCAGAGAATTATTGCAACTACTCCAATAATTACTATTAGTCTCTTTCGTTTATTAATTATTTAGTAGTTATAATATGTACATTATATTTATGCCTACTCGTTGAAATATATTGTTGTATTATAACATCAATTTTATCAGTATTGTATACATATGGGAAAGAGGAGAATGAGATAAAACAGAGTACGAAAGAATAAGAAAAGTTTGTAATCGATATATTATATGGTATGTCTACATTTTTTGTTAAGAACATAGATTAAATATTTGTAAAATCAAATTCTGCTAGTGTATATCGTGATCATAATATTATGCAGGTTTATAATATAATAACTAGAATTATTATTATTATTAAAATATATTATTCGTTAATACACTCTATAATAATGTAAATACCGAGATACATATGTACACGGAAATATTATAGTATGTATTGTATAATAATATAAATACTTCTCTAAACCCAAAATTCATAATAATATGAAAAATAAGTATAGAGAATTGCTATTGTTTTTTTAGTAGTCTCATATTAAAAAAATGTTTTGTATTTTATGGAACATGACTACATGGAATGTTACTTGAATATTTTATATTATCGTGCGTATAATATGTAAACTCGAATATTAAATGTATATATATACTCTAATTATTATAATAGCTATTATTATTATTATTATTATTAAAAGAAGATATACTTAATAATACTAATGGATTCATAATCGGTTAAATCGTACCAATTAATAATATATTATTATACCAGTACGATTTTACTTTAATCTATATTATTATTATATTGTACACATGCTGCAATTTGTAGCATGTGTGTATAGATTTTTATCTTTCTTTTTAATTTCTATCATGAAACAGGAAGGAAAAAAGCTCACAAAAAAAAACATTATAATAATAATTACTAATAGATACAAAGTAGAATAAGAAAAGAAGTATGCATTTAATAAGGTGTATAAGGAGTAAATATCTGCTGTGTTTTTTTGTTTTACAAAACAAGGGTATAATGAGAAAGTTACAACGTAGACATGCTAAACTAAAGACTTAAGTAATGTAAGAACGTAAAATTTCTACATACTACAATGCTATTATTTATTGTATGATGATGCTGATGTAAAATGTAATTTATAATGATTGTTTGTTACAACAAATCAGAAAGGCACTGGAATTGAAACAAACAAATTTGCAACAATTTTTCGTATGCGTGAACTTTTCTGAGGTTGGAAATTTGAGGTCAAGTAATGTATATATATATATAAATAGTATAAAATGTTAATAATTATTCTCGTTAATTTGTATCAAATGTATAAGTGTGTGTGTGTATACGATGAAGTTTACACCTAATGATATTTTACTATATATCATGTCAAAATGTACAGACAAATGTGAAATAAGTCAAGGAAGTAAGTACTTGGAAGAAATGTATAAAATAATATGTAAACTTTTTTTTGTATACGTGTGGTTTATTTAAAAAGTTTGTTATGAATTTGTCGAGTTACTCCTATAATATGTAATGTTGTTAGTATAATATATACATAGGCAGTAGCATTTTA
>JAQGBH010007454.1:0-10971 GCA_034698265.1 Sminthurinus aureus
GGAGAATCCGAATATGACCACTAAAATGATAACTTCGATTTGATGTATCCGAGTGGTTCAAAGCTAAAAGAACCGCTGATACACAAATAAAATCGCTCTGATTTACATGAGAGAGAGAAAACAGAAAACAAAATGTCACTATACAAATGTATACTATACACATTGTCGTTTTACTAAAAGCAAAACGGTTTTACTTCATTAGGATCATGCAAAATGTTGCAAACTAGTAACCAAGAGAAGATATAAATAGGTTTCTATGTTTTCTAGTCTTCTCTCTCTCTCTCTCAACTCTCAAGTTATGTAACATATAATGTAATACCGTATAATTCTAGTAATATTTGAAAGTGAAATGTATTTACTTACAATAGGCCTGGATGTGTATGTATTATTTTAGTCAGTCATCCATTCACGCGGTGTCGGTGGGCAAGGGCGAAATGGTGAATTAATGAATAGACACGAGGCAGTTGACAGTTTGATCACAATATATACGTTTATTGAGATTTGTGGAGAGCGTTCATGCAAAAACAGAAATGGGTTCAAACGAATGTTTGAAGTTAAATCCAATAATAATATTATAGTCTCTAGTGTTGAGTATTTAAGAACTATACATAGGAGTAGAATTCCCAGATTACATAATATATTTATTTATAAAATTTGGAGCAGTTTGAAATATCAAAATTTAAAATGTACATAAATTGTACCATACAATGTATATACTTTCACCAACTTTTTCCCCTATTATTTTCAAAGTATTTAATGTAGAAAGAACTATAGACATGAAATTTCTTACCTGAGCAACAGAGAGGAAGAAGGTTTGTGAGAGAGTATAATTTAATCCAGGAAGTTTCAACTCTGCATCTCTCAACTCGTCCTTACTTAAAGATTCTCTATATCTAGAGGATGACAAATGTAATTGAATTGGGGATCAAATATCAAATACCTCATAAGTTATCACTCATAACTTATAACAAAGGTAAAACTTGTTCAAATTTGAATAAACTCACTTGTAATATGCATTCAAAGCCACTTGAAGTCCTGCTATGTCAGCCATATTCTCATTTTGTGTGAGATTACCATCCACCTTTTCCACATCAAAAAGTTCAATCAAATTAGTTTACTCCGAAATCTGTGTTTGTCGAATGAACCCAACTAATTAATAATCATTACTACATACTACATAAATTTCTCAAGTTTTAGGTTGCAATTTATACATAATATATTATAGCATCTTTCTTTGTTGAATTTGATCTAATATGAAAAAAATGAACCAGTACTTTTTGATTCTTGACATTTTCCTCCCATTTCTATATTTAACTTAATTTTCGTGGAAACTTCTGTTCACATATCAAATATCATAATCTGTACATTCAACATTGTACATTGTACATCCTATGCAATAACAAAAAGAAAATCTCAGTTCACTACAGACATGAATAATGAGTATGGTTTCCATTTTCTACTTTCTACTTTAAGAAAGGGTTGCCAGTTGCCAGTTTTTTATACCACTGTAGTAGATTAGTACATAGATAGTTGAAGTTGATATTACATATTATACTTACTGTTCAAATTACTTTTTCTTATGAAAATTCTAATCCGTCATCCTTTTATGAACTTTACAATGTTTTGAATAATTTTGTACAACCTTCAACCTTTATGCACTTTTCTGCTTATTTGGATCATTTCCCTACTGAACTTTGTTAGTAACTTTATATTTAGTTGAAATTCTATAAGAACCGACAACCGACAAAACAATACTTGAAAGAGAGAACGACTTGGAATGTATAGAATTGAGAATCAAGGGTACAGTACAATATTTGCTCCTTATGAACCAGCTGCATGAAGTATCAAGTGTAGAAAGTAGAAAGTAGAAAGCAAGAATGAATATAATTTTCCTGTGAATTTTGTGCATGACTTTGCCCTAATTTCCAAGAATCAGAGATCAGAGATTTCCAACTTTCAACTCTCGTACTAAAAATCTCCACTACGTAAACATATATCATTCATAAACAAAAGTACATACTTGTAGTACATGCATCATATTTTAAGGACTAAGAACGTGCATGTGTAATGTGTATGAAGTATGAATGCATGAATGCATGAAATAAATCCCAGTGACGGATCTAATTAATTTTACAACACAATGGTCTATCTCGGCTAATTTTGAAATGGTTACTGGAACGGGAAGCTGGAATGGAGAATCGGAGATTATACCCTGTATACACTGTACACTATGCATACGGAAGTGCTCAAAGTTCACGTAATCTAATTAACAGAGTCGAATTTCATGGAGGAGTGTCGCGCTGTTTCCTGATCCGCAAACTTTGGAATATCTCTATCCTCATATCCACCATTCACTGTAGTACTGTATACTGTAGCATGTTATGTTATACGAATGTAATAATAATATTATGAGGACTTTGTACATAAAGCTCAATTATATGTAAGCCCTGGCTTCACCTTTTTAAATGAGGCTTTAACCCTTTCCAGGTCATGGGGCATGTGTAAGTATGGTATGTATTATGTATAGTTATCCATGTATCCATGTATCCGTATGTACAGTCACAAGTTTCATATGAATTGAGAATTGCGTGTATCTATTTATCTACATTCTATATTCTACATGTATCTTTTTATCTGTAGTCCAAAATACAAAATACAAAATGTCTCACATTTTCATAATCTCCGATTGAATTCCGGAACCACAAAATCCTAATCTCCAGTCTCAACATTGTAGATTGTAGATAATAAAATGATTATAATATTCCGTTTGAACTGAGTATTACTATGTCTGTATATAGTTTCTAGTTTGTAGTCTGTACCTAAGAGTGGAAAGTCGAGAGAGTACTACCGACGACCGACCTTGTACAATGTACAATGTACGTACTGACTGTATTAATTCATTTCCGCTTACTTTCTGATTAGTACACCTACGAAATTTATGCAGGGTCAAAGGAAACTACGGAGGAAATTCTTGTACAATGATTTCGTAACATGGAAATGTCTTTAGGTTGCACCGTGTGGTTTGGTTATGCATGGCATTAATTACAGATTACAAAATACGGGAGAGTGGGAGTGGGAGTGCACAGTTATGGTATGTTATGAATGGAAATTGTAGGGCTTACCTGAATCGGAACATGTGTTTGATAGAACGGGATAAGTTTCCGAAAATTATCAGAATATTGTTTGGCCACGCATACACTCTTTTCACGTAAAAAACCTCTTGCGTCTGACACCCACTCTTGAAGCCTTCCATCCGCATCAAAATCAGAACCTGTAAAATATTTATACATTTCGGTTAATTATTCTTCTATTGTAATTTTTTATCAAAACTTGTAATAAAAATGCAAGCTACGAATTTTTTGCTGGATTCTATGTTATTCTACTAGTTTAATGTTCATTTTTAATCAATTCAAATCACTAATAATTTCTGAAGTTTTTTCTAAACGATTTTCAAAGAACAATTTTGTTCCTTGCGGATAAACAAAGGGATAAAAAGTGAAAGTACTTGATGAAATAATAGACCAACCTGAGCCGTCAAGAGCATGAAGAGCTTCATGTGCTATTGTCAAAGCAATGGTCGCATAATTGATGTACTTTGGAGCACCCACAGTATATTGAGGCGAAGTCAAAAATGCGAATGGAATCACTAGAAAAAAAGAAGGAAATGGCTGTTCTTCACTTTGTAAAATCGATGAAATTGATAAAAGCTACATGGAAAAGCACTCAACACTCAAGACTCAAATAATCTATGCCATTTCTGTGTTCACTTTGTGATGAAACATGGATAAAATGAATATTGAATGTATTAAAGATGAAAAAGGATTAACGGCATGTGATCAGAGAGGAACTCGGAACTCAGATGCCACTAGTATTATATATATATTTTGTGGCATTCTACATTCTGCTTATACTGTAAAAAGTAAAAGTTTATATATACACAAAATTTTGGAAAATTCTTCTTGTTCTCATCCGTCTTTGAAGTAAATTCATAAAATTTGCATGCCCATTGTTCATAAAAAGGCAGAAGGAATTCTACGTACCAATACTGTTGAATTGCTGAATGTAGAAGGCATTTACGATGAATGGAAAGGTTACAAAGGCCCATCTGACATGTTAAAAGTAAAAAAAAAGGAAAACCAAATCAAAACTTACGCTCAAGCCCCATTGTAATGAACGGTAATGGATAAGTGATTAAAATTTCAGCGTTGGAAGCTAAAGGATCATCGTGTATGTTGTGTGTAGGAACTTATGAAGTACGCACTTAAAAGTCAATTGAAAAAAATAATAAATTCTCGTGTCTCATGTGATCCACATTTTATGGTCTGAAAAGGTCAACGGATAATTTTTAATGGGGTTTCTTAGAAAATGGAGGGCATCCTTCATGAATATTAAACCTTTTGTGTTTTTTATTTAACTCCATGTCTGCATAATGTACATTGTACATTTTACATGTACTGGCACTTTAGGTAAAATCTTATGCCAAACTTAAAAACATTTATTGACAAACAAATCACGATGAATTATATTCTTACGTTACTCGATCCTCGTCAACGGGAGATCGAAAAAGCGTGTACAACTGCTCACGGAATGTCTTGTAAACAAGGCGAACATTTGAGAAAAAGTCGGTCGGACTTATTTGGATCTGTGTAATGGTTAAAGACAAACAAAGAAATTGTAGTAATAAAATGCGAAATCGCAACGTACAAATAAAATCGTTATTCTGAATCTAAAATACAATTCCCGGAAATTGTAAATTATTATCATCTTTGGAATGTTGCCGTATAGGCAACATTTTTTTTTTATTCAACACAATAAGAAAATACAACTCGCTGTAGTGTTTAAATTTAAGTATAGATTATTATAATTTCCAAACAAAACATTACATCTTTTTAAGCTGTATAAATTCAAAATTCTTGAAATAATATTATGCTGGCAAGCATATAAAGTGTAGCAAACAAAAGACCACTATAAGAATTTACGACATCGTTTCGGTCGTGAAACTAAATAATTAAAAAAGATCAATACAGTTTCTAGAGCATAGAAAACACATTAATCTTTTCTCCAATCCTACAATTGTATCTATTAAAGCTCCTTTTCTTGAGCTGTTTTTCGTCGTGGATCGTTTATCTCCCCTGCTTGGAGTTTCGAGTTTCGAGGAAGCCATAAACACCCGATAATTGTTTCGATTTCTCTAGAAATTCATGGGTATCAAATATCAAGTATCAAGAATCTAGCATTCGGTTTTACAGCTCCTCATTCTATTCAACATTCAACGCATGAAAGTATGTAAGAAATTCAGTAAAATGGAATCCATAAAGTGTACAAAGTCCGTGTGTATTATATATTATAGTCTACCGAGTATAAGTTATACAGAAATGTAAAATGCATAGTACAATATTTGTTACAAGTAAAATTTGTAAGGGAAAAAACAAAAAAAGAACATACGCTTTTGATTGAGTCATCCAAGAAATCCTCCCGGAAGTAGAATGAAGGTGCAAGGAAATTTCCTTTGAGTGTTTCAATCTTACGAATTGCATTGTATCTTGCCTTCCCATCATTCTTTTCCAGCCATGACGATCGATTGAGAAACAATTTTAATGCCTCCTTTACATTCTGAAATATCTCTTCCACCTAAAAAAAAAAGGAAAACAAAAGACAAAAAAGAAACAAACCATGAGAACAATTATTGGAGAAAGAACGCAAAAGGAGAGAAGGATGTCAGAGTCTTGAGCAGACTTTACACTTTATACTCAAAAACAGAACACTGCAAAATAATAATATCCGTTTGGTTTTTTTTGGTTCCTCCAACTTTTCTTCTTCCGTATTCGATACGTGCATAACATTGAGTTACAAAAAAATCTTGAAATCTTGTCGGATTTGAACCTTGAATACACAAAACCTATTCAATACTCAGTTGGTTTATTTTCCTCCTCAAGCAAAATACAATGCAGCTGCACAATGTACAATGTACAGCGCTGTATTTTTCTGTGAACAACTACAATATTCATAATTTAATTTCTTATAAATTGAGATTTCAAAAAAAGGCTTTACTAATAATATTTTTTGTAGCTCAAAATTAGAATTTAGAATAAATCAAATGAATTTTCTGGATTTCTGCACTTGGATTACTACATGTATGTGTGTAGCTATATGGATGATTTATTGGAGTCTTATGCGTGTAATTTAAACGTAGCAGTAGTATTATAATATTAAAATCTCCATCAACTTTATTATTTCCATTCCATTTTTGTTCATCTTTTCTTACTTTCTTTTTTCCACTAGCGTGTATCATCTTGCATCATTATCATCATGCAAAAAAGGTCTTCTTTCCTTTTCTCAGTTTCTCCTCGTACATTATATACACGTACTACAGTGTTTTTTCCCCTATGATTATGATTACACCGTCTGTGGTCTTTGTCAGGAAGTCTCAATTTTCGTCTTTTTGTCCGATTCAATTTCACGGAGGATGTTCTCGTACACACACACACAGATCTAATTTCTTCTCTCTACTGTACTTTGTGTCGAAAATCATGGAAAACTCAAAGGTTATCACTTTTTATCAGTAGACAGTAGACATGTTTTCTCAAGTACAGGCTGCTCAAAATTGAGCATTGAGCATTGAGCATTGAGAATTCATGCATTATGATTCTGTGCAAGTTCTTTATACCACATGGAAAAACCCCGGATCGTGGATTCGACGTACTTCCAATGAATCCAATGTATTTCGTTTCATTTTGTCATCGTTGTCTGAAAGAACTTCTTCATAAATTTTGCTCCCTTAACAGTTTTCAATATAACGATGGGTATAGAGATTGGAGTGTGGAGAATGGATACTTAATGGAGTATGGGCAAGAGGGATTCGTCGTCTTTTGATGTGCTCATTTTCACCTCATTTAACCCTCCACCATTCACCACGAAAGAGTCAACTCAATACCCTGGACTCTGAAATATTATGATAATTGTGTACTTTCTTTCTAAATTCCTAATCTTTATCCGCGCTGACTCCTACTTTCTCTTCCATTCTAATCTCAGCCAGTGAATGGGTCTGCGTCTTTTCATCTCTTTTATTTGGGTGAACAGCTTTCAGTTACAGCATTTTGAAAAGTTTTGTGCTGCTTCTAACGATTAGTACGACTTTTATTTTTCATATTAGCAAACATGTGCAATGTACATATTGTACATATTGTACATATAAATATGGCATATGATGTGCAAAGTAGTAAACTGAATAGAAATGAGATTGAATGCAGGCTTGTCACACATCACATATCATGCACTATACACTATACACCACAGGCTCATTTTCCTATAATATTATTTATTATTTAGCTTGACAATTCTAAAAATTCTGTAATTCGTAATTCGAAACATGAAATCAACCCACACATTTAAACCAGCACCCGTCCTTTTAAATTTCAAGGTTCTATGTTCTATGCAAAAAATACAGTTACAGTTGTACAACGTATTCACTATTCACGTTTTAATGGAGATAAAAGATGACTGAGACTGACACTTTGTGTTCCATATTCCATATTCCATACTCCATCGTACTGCAATATCATGGAATAAACAATAAGACAAAAGAGAAAAGAGGCTGCATCAGAGAAGCAAGAAAAGTGACAGGGAAACAGAGCATGCATACTGTATACATAACAAGGGAAAGTTATCCTGGAGAAAATGAACTCTTCCTCGTAACTCGTAATTGAAACTCATCTAATGCCAAATCCTGGCTATCCTTTTGTATTTTTATACCAGCTGCATCCTTTTCAGTTCTCCACTTTACATTATCATGGTCACAGGAGATTCGCAATATGACATTTGACATATCATACATTGTACAAAGGTCGCGGCAACTATCGTTAAATATTCTTGTTATTGCACTTCTACTTCTGTACAAGGTACAATATACACGCGCCCGAAAATTTCCAGTTTATAAAATATCTACTTCTAGTCTGTAGACTGTAGAGTAATTCTCTAGAGGAGTTGCGCACAAAACATGTCAAAATTGTTTCTGTTCTTTCTCAAAATTATCCGTTTTACTCATGATGACTTTTCACTTTAGTTTTATTTAGAGGATTGTGAAAATTATATGTACATATATTTATATTACAAAAGCAGACCTCATCCACGAGACATGAAACAGGTGGATGGATGGATGGATGGACGTATGATTCATCATTTCTACCCACTTACAATTAGATAAATAACAAAAGCCATCAACACGTTATATCAAGTACTGAGTATTGAACATTGAACATTGACCATTGTGCTTTCGAAAGTAAGTGAATATCATAGCTCATCCTTCATTCTTTATTTTTTATGTTAGCCAAAATATTTTGTAAATTCATAATGACCAGAACTAGATTTGAAATGGGATTTTTCATTCTACGATTATAGGTACATCCTTTGTAAACTCAGCATTCTGAGCATGATTTTGAAGACAATTTGTTTTTTGCATTATGTTACAAGGACGGGATGGAGAGAATATTTTTGACTCTAAGTTCCACGATGGAGAATGGAGAATTCAACAGGCAACTGGCTTTTAAAATATTGTAATCCATACTTTCTGCTTTTTATGCGAAACATTTGAGTTTTGAGTGCAGTGGAAAAAATATGTACATATTTTTGTTCAATGGGAATGGAAAATAGGAGAAATACAGAGTACACAAACATTGTAAATAATATACTTTGTACTTGTCCGTGTAGAAAATGAGCTTCTGCACATACAACATAATGCACAGTTTCAAATTTCTAACATCCTTGGCCAAATTACTCTTACAATGTAAAGTGTAGTCTGTAGATTGTAGACTGTAGACATTAGACACAATGGTGGAGTGACTTTTTCCCGTTTCTCCTTCCATGTTTTATATCCTTTTGTTGTTGAGCTTTTGGCTTTGGACATTTCTCTTTTTGAAATTGTACTTTTATGAGAATTTTTTATATTGCATATTTTACGAGGTAAGGACCATGAGCTGATGGATGTCTCTTACGACAGTATTCTATGGGTTTTCAAACTCCATGTGACATTTTCCCCGAGGAGGTGGGGCTGAGGGGGAGGTCGAAGTTGGGATGAATAATAAATTGGACACATTTCTATGTAAATCATTTTTTCCACAGAAACTCGTGCAGCAACTCGAAACTCAAAACTCAAGACTCAAGACTCACAAGTAGAAATAAGCGACATTGTCCTTATTGCTAAATTACACTTTACGCTACAATGTTTCAGAGGTCATCAAATATCACCTACCGTTAACCGTTAACTACTACTACCACCCTCTGGTTGGCAATGTACAAATTTCGAATCAGCAGCAATATTTTAGCTACTTTTGAGGATCCTGCTATAAGTCTTTGCTATAAATAACGCATTGAATTTTTATGCCAAAAAAGAAACATGCAATGACCTCTGACCTCTGACACTCCAGTTTTTAATTTTCAGCCATCTCTTAAATTTGTAATTTTTCGCCCTGTCATTTTCACAGTATAAAAAGACATGAGTGCAAAAACCAACAAGTAAGTTGTGACACAATGACACAAGCTACATACAACATGCACATTGTAGGTTGTAGGTTATAGGTTGGAAGTACATAGTTGCATCTTGAATCCTAAATCTGAGGGCTATTATTCAAATTTTTTGCAATAACAATATCAACAACAAGATGCAGTAGCTGACATGGCCTGGCATGAATTGAAATGATGGTAATTTTTCATTCTGTTCTTCAGAGCAGGCTTCTTTGGCGAAGAGAGAGGAGAGAAAAGTCAAAATTTCTGCAAGACGTTTTGGACTCTTGACAGTTCATTTTGATTTTATGTCTGCTCATGTAATATAATATCCTTGTGTCTTGAGTCTTGAGTCTTGATGCATCCATGTGTTTACATGTTCAATGTTCCTGTATAAGATGCACATAACCTACTTTCTCCTCACATCTTGAAGGAATACGGTTATTTTGAGGCTGAATGCTGGATGTTTAGTGCATACATGGACTAACCTACCCTTCTCCATACTCCAATATAACAAGGATTTCAATATGGAAGTCTGTCACTCATAATTAATTCATGCAGTCTCCTTCATAAAGAATCATGTAGAATATGTGAAATGGTTGAGATTGTAGACTGCAGACTGTAGAATGTAGATCCAGGCATAAACAGTGACATTCTGCATACTATGCACATTGGCAAAAACAGTACAGTATATATTTGTGTATTCTGTATTCTATACGTTATTTGACATGACTGGTATCAAGTATCAAGTATGTTGCTGTACACAGCAACATGTAGAAGATGTACACATGTAGAAGATGTGAAATGTAAAACGTGAAATGGAAAGGAAGAAAGTCCGATTATTATTTTCTCTCGTAATAAAATACTGCAGGGTTGAATGTTGAATATTTAAAACTATCTTCGTTCTACTCCTTTCCCACTCGTTCAAGATCCAAGTAGAAGTTATTCGTATTTGTGTCATGTGTGCATACATCATGTATTGTACATAATTGTTCTGCATTTTGTGTACCGTGTAATTTGAATATCATCATAAATGTCACATGAGCATTCAGCAGGCAACGTTAATTATTAATGCATTTCTTCCCCAGCAAAGCAAAAATGTGTCCCAAAATACTTTGGTGAATGTGACCTAGATATTATACTTGGGATTCAACATGATAGCTAAAACTGAATTTGTTTCTTTGTTTTACTGAAACATTTTTATTAAAAACTACTGTGTAGCTCTGTGTGCATTGTACATTGTACATGCAAAAATTAAAAGGTTTTATAGACTCACTTCTGCTCGGACTCTCCTCAAGTGGGCTGGATCAAAAGAGCGAAGGTACAAGCTGGACAGCTCCATTGCAAACACAGACTTGGTGGAATCCTAATTTTAGAAAGAATTAGAGCTTATTAATTTATTTATTCATTCATTGGCAGACAACAGGGTCTATGATTCTAATTATAAGTATAAATATATATTTTCTAATACAA
>JAQGBH010007455.1:0-10970 GCA_034698265.1 Sminthurinus aureus
GAGATAAATTTTTCCAGTCTTTATCTAGAATCTACAAGCAATCTTCAAATCTGGAGACAAGCTGTACCGCAAACCACTAAATGGTAAAACGGTTTAGTAGGGTACAAAAGAACCAAATCAAAGTCAACCAAAGAGAAAGGCAAAAGCCCTTTTATCTTACCTACTTTTTCTAGGAAGGCCAAAGAAAACTATTTGAGCCATTTTTCATGGAAACGGGACTAACTTTTTCATCATGTACTCTTAAATTTCCTCGTTTTATGCTTGATGATACTTTTACAACAAAATAATTTGAACTTCAAGTACTTACTTTGATTTCGTCTTTGACTTTCACTTGAAACCAGAAACGAATTCCCATTTTCCAGAAAATTCAGAACAGATTTAAGTTGAAATGGATAAAAACTGTAGAAAACCTTGTATAAATTATTCTCAAATTCCAGATTATGGCTTAGAAAGCTTTTTATGTATGGCTTATGGCAAATGCCACACTCAAGTCTAACGCCACTCAATATTTTTATTCCAAGTAGACGCGAGGTCAGGGGACAGCTAATTGTCACTTAATTACACTTTCCACTCTCAACTTTGTACAGGGCTGCTCCAGACTCCAGATTTTATTTATTTTTCAGAATGTGTCCATTGTGTTTTTTTCTATTTTCATTTGTTGTAATTTTCTAAACCTATTTAGATTCCAGGCACATTTTGAACTTAACATTTCTAAAATGAGTGCGGTTTTTTGCAAATCTACCGGTTTTAGAGGTTTAGATAACTCAAAACATGTCGTGAACTGGACTCTGGCTAAATAGTAAAAAATCCAAGTCATGCAACATAAAGACGCCACTCAATATTTCATCGCAATCGTGAGGCGGCTTAATTTACCAGGTGCTTTCAATTCTAGTTTTGAGCGTTTGTATGCAACTTGAAGAGTGATAAATTGTGAACCTGTACGCAATATTTCCTAGTTCTCGTTACGTGGCGAAATTCTGCAGATGTTTAGAATTTTAGTTTTCCGCATTTGTACGCAACTTGATGAATGACGAATTGTGAACCTGCACGCAATATTTCAGCTGGTTTTTCTGTAGTTACAAAAAGCCATAGCAACAGATTTTTCTGTTTAGTAACTAATATCTGTGTTTTTATGCAACTCTCAAAAACGTTTTTGACCATTTCTCAGCCAAATCTCCATATTTTTCAACCGAATAAAAAGGAATTAGTCAGTTCTGACTTCTGACCACCACCAACAATGACTTTGTTAACAAATTCCCCTTGAATTTAAATGACACTGTTTGAGAATCATTTTTGACCGAAAACAAATCCAAATCCTGCGAATCCAAGCGCAAATAATCTCCAAATTCATTCATTTTGATCTACATAGGATAAAATTTCAATTTAAAAAGCGGACGGTAAATAATTCTGATTGTAAGAATGTAAAATGTTCAATGGTGAATGATTTTCATGTGTGGAATTGTGGATTTGACGAGTTTGGGCATTGAGGATGAAAAATCAGCGTGAAAGTTGGAGACGACTCAAGGAATGTCGGCACACCTCACTCAGACAGCTGCACGACTTTTCCAGTTGCTCACGCTTCATGACAATTGACAATGAACAAAGTAAAATACCTATGATTGAAACGATGATAATAAGTGACTCTTTTGAATTTTCAGGTTTGAAAAATCCGGGAGCGAGAAGCGAGAACGATCCAGAAAATGTGAGAGAACTTCCGAGCGCAGCACCACAAACATCAACTGAATCTGAATCTAAAGTCGAATGATCACTTGATGAACAAAATTAACCACGATATTTTGATTTATGAATTAGAATTGCTTTATAACTGATAACGATTGGACTCATTGTTTAATACGTAATGAATACGTACGAGAAATAAACTACATGTTTTGTAAAGGCGTGAAACCTGTTGGTAAAAAATAAATAATTTGCTCAATTTTGACGCCGGTCAGAAAATGTTGCAGCTGAGAATAGTATTTTGTGATGCAGTTGACCAAATCGGTTGGAAGGCGCTATTGTAAAAAGTAAAAAGACAACCCCTATCTCAGAAATTGAAAGTACCTGGAAAAACAACAATCTTGAATTGGATTTATCCAAACTATTCCCGCACTTGAAGTGCCTTGTTACGTTCTCATATTCTCAAGTTATCCCGTGTTTATATAGGTAAGCAATTGTGCACAAAGCTCTTTTGGTTTCTTGCATTTTTGCACAAAACGCAACTGTAATCTTCACCGACGAAATGATAAATCATGAATCTGCAAATTCGAGTGATCTTGTGCTATTAAAATTATTCGTCACGTTTCTCATGCCATGATAAAAGTAGAGAAATTCCAGAATTTTACAGTATTAAAATGTGAAAAAATAATTCGTGGCAAAAGAGACAAACTTGGAGTTTTGTTTGACGCTTGAGGTTTGAGTTGTCCAGAATCCGGATTTCTGTGACTATAGTCAAACCAAAATTGGCAATGTCGATGGAATGAATGAAAAGGTGTGGAAAGCTGTGCGTTATTTTATAGTGTTTGATGTGTTTGTGTTTGGGCTTGCTCCGTCGTGTCCTTATCTTGTTATCTTTAAACACATGAATCATTCGCCATTCCGCTGAATGCACAGGAAAAACAATCAACAATCAAATTTTGTCCCCAATGTTGGCATTTTTCTATAGATGCTTTAAAGTTTTGAAATTCAAAACAAAATTCTATAGCTTGCATTCACCAAAGTCCGTAAAACAGACTCCGCATTTTCTAGGGCGCTTGGAGAGTAAAATCAGTGATCTAGACATGAAATCAGTATATTTCGGCTACGGCCAACATTTTGAGCTCACTCTCAATCCTCTACGACGCTCCGTTGCTTAGATACAGCCCAAATAACAAGCCGTTGCTACAGCAACATTCACAAATCTATTCAAAGTTAAAAATGGCTTTCAAAATTCACTGCAACACGATGTCTCATTCTAATTTCATTAAATTCGGCCAAAACACGTGTCAAAGTGCACTTTGTGATATTCTTTCAGAATTATTGAAAAAACATCAAAGTTGTAAAATTTTACTCAGAGCAAATGAATTCTGAGCAGAATTTGAAAGCCTTCCCCTTAATATAAATTGTTCATGTTTTGCACGTGTCTTTATGACCACAATGAGCTTCGAAATCAGTTGAGATATTTTGGTCCTCGGCATCCGGGCTCTTCCAATATCATTAAATATGAAACTTTATGTATTAATTCGCTGTATAATACAATGCCGTTGCCATGGACATTTGAAGCTCCTCTCATTGAATTTAGATAAAGTAGTTTCGATAGCTTCAAAGCTCAAAGGTACGCCGAAAACGACCTTGGAGGACCCACGGGGCTCAAAAACAGTAAAACGTTTTGTTGTAAGGTTTTTCATTACACGAGATTACTTAAATCGTATCAAATGTCAAACACCAAAACATTTTCGGATTTTTAGATAATGTTGATTCGAGGGAAAATTTGGTCAGGAAAATCTGCAAAAAGTTCTGTCGATTACTAGACAAAAAACCACCACGTTGAAAATGTGACCAAATCACCCATTTTTACGAGAAAACTTTTGAAATGACCAGTTTCAAAAGCGTTTGATTTCTGAATTGCGGATTGTGTCTTTGGTGAACGCGACTTCAGAATAAAATTATCAAAATAAACTAGAGTAAAAATACATAATTCTATAGATGCATTCAAAAGGTACAACACAAGCATCGTGACTGTAGAAAAACATAAGGTTTTCAAGTTGAGGATAGTTGAATCAGATCGCTTCATTTATGAACGTTGAAACAAACTCCATCCGAAAACCCGGAATTTCGAACCTGAAAACCTCATGTTTTTTTAAAGGCACGACGCTTGTGTTGTACCTTTTGAATGCATCTATAGAATTATGTATTTTTACTCTAGTTTATGTAGTACTGCAAATTATGCAACTTGCGTTTTATTCACCTTTGCAGATCTTGTACGATATTGAGTATAGAGAGTTTTGAAAATAAGGAAACTGGTCTGCGGTTCTCAAACTAAAGACAACAGATGTCGTAACTAACTTTGTTTTCATTTTGCTTTGAATCTTTATATGTACATGTTTTAGAGAGCCTTTCCGATAGACGGCCCATTTATGAAATCTACCGTCGTAGACTTTCTTCGTTCTACTGTTCCAGAACTGTGTATAATTAAAGTGCGTGATCGAAGCCTGTGTGAGCCCGTCAACCAATTTTTTAGTGGGGCTGATACATCGCAGATTGCTCCATCGGTAATTCGGCGAATTTTTGAACACTTTCCTTCAACAACATCCAAACGGCTTGTGGTTCACTTTCTCCAGTTACTCCAGGCAGACGTTTTTAGACAGTTTGACCATGGAATGAAGTTGAATTTATTATACTACAATCAAAGTGCACCACCGCCATACAATTTGTACAATGTCAATGTTCCCACAAATACGCTCTATGGTCAGACCGGTATCTCTATAGACCCCCGGGTAAAGCAAAAAGAATTTTGTTCATTGTAGATTGTCAATGACATAAAAGCATCCTTTTTAAAAGACGTTTTTGTTTTTTTGCACATTTTGCATCAGGATATCGAGCAGACACTACAAAATTTTGGAACGACGGACAAAGGTCACGCCAGTTTTCAACTGCTGGACTATCAAGTAACTGATTTTTTATACAGTTCAGATTTGCCACGTGCCGTCAATGCTTTACTGAATGCAGCTTTCTTAGGAACAATACGAAACAGTGTAGACCCTGACGGACCATTATGAGATATTACATCAAATTTGCACTTGAGCATCATGATTCCATTTGCCGTGAATCGTGATTTGCCATACAAATGAAATTAAAAAATCGTGAACGAAAACAAAATAAAAATAAAAGCTCTAAATTCAAATTAAAAATGCAAGTTCAAAATTCAAAGTTAATTTTTTATTGTACAATCATGATCATGAAATTCACCACTTCATTGAGAACATAGAGCAAACAAAAATACAATATTTACAGGTGGATATACAGGGGTTGTTCAATTACTATTTTCTCAAGTTTGCAATTTTTTACTGCTTGTGTTCTTAATGTCTGTGGTAGATGTTGATGTGGTAGAAAAGCTCATACAATTTACTTATCAACTGCGTAAAGTTGATAAGTACATCCCAGTTTTATCTGAATTCCAAGGGTTTGAAAAAAAGATTTCCAAAAATACTTTTCCAAAACTGCACTTTTTTTAGAAATCGTTTGTTTTCAATTCTACGTTTTGAACAATACTTCCTAAACTGGAAAGCAGAATTCATGTATATAATAGTGGATTATGCCCTTGACATTTTATTAGTGAACACAAAATTGACTCAATTGCTCTGCGTTTATGGCCGTAGCCCACTGTGTACAAATTTGTTAACATAAAACTTTTATTTTCAACTTGAAAAATCGTAGCTCCAACACTTTGAGGAATTCAGAGTTTCTACTACTAAAACTTAATTAAGGACCTAACTTATTATTAAACAGTACCACTGCAATCCGATTTCATGGAAAAACGGACGACTAAAAGAAAGTCATCATTTTGAACCAATTCAACATGGAGTTGTTTTGGAATATATAACGGGCATAATATATTAGCTGAAAACGTGATATGTGCATCAATTACACGAGAAAGGTTGACTGTTTTTAAATCAATTAATTATTTGTTCTCAAGCAAGTTCTTAATGATCGACAAGTCAAAGGAAAGGTTTCGAAACGGGTTTTTTGACATCTTCTTTTCAAACCCATGTAATTCAGATAAAACTGGGCACAAACAGTCAGTGCTTTATGCAGTTGATAAGTTAATTGTATGAGCTTTTTTAGCACATCAACATCCACTACAGACTTTAAGAACACAAGCAGTAAAAAATTGCAAACTTGAGAAACTAGTAATTGAACACCCTCTGTATTCTATTTTTCTCTTCTCAATTCCCATTAAAAGCATGAACACACCGAATCACATAAATCGAGTCTATTGTAAAAATTTCGGCCACGAAAATCCCGCGCAGTGGAAAAAACGCAACTGCATAATCGATTTCCTTCTGGGCAAAAGTAATTCCCGCAAATTTTTGGACAGTGAATTCCACCCTGTGTCTAATAACAATAATGAGTAAATTAAATCATATTAATATAATTTACATTTTTTCAATTTCGATTTATACATATTTCTATTAAAATGGTAAATCTCTTACACTTATCTGAACGTCGGGAGATCCATCTTCGTTATAGTCATAATCACCCTCGACTTGTTGTCCACTCGTCACCATGTAACAAATTAAAGTGGTGAGAAAGATGGAGAATTGAAAGCTCGTTAGCTTGTGGTGACGCATTCTTTCCTTACTGATGAAACACGACGAGCAAGGAAAAAAGAGACTGTTCAAATAACCCTGGTTAATAAAACGTAGTTTCTCTCCCATTCATAAATATTACGAAAATACTAAACGCCAATGAGAAACTAAACTGGAATTTGCGGACTACGGAAAATTATCCTAATGAAAAGAATGAAACTGATAATCAGCTCTGTGCATTCCAGATCTGGTTCTAATTCAAGTTCAACCAATAACTACAATAGCCGATAATGGATAATTGATAATACATTTCGCGGTTGTTCACACCATCCGTTCGAGGCATGTTTTTTTCTGATTTTGTTCCATGAATATTCATAAGAAAAGTAAATAAGTCTGGCACATGGGAGATTTGGATTATGACTAAGCTGAAGCCCAAACCAAATTTGGGATCGTGTCATGCGATTTGAGGGAATACATTTTATTTTAGTAATCAAATCTACCTGAGCCAACTTGGTGCTCATTGACATTGTCATTGTCTATTTTGAAAGGGTACCAACATGAGATTTTTAAATTCAAATTCAGCCGCTCTGACTCTTTTATGTTGTTGCATTTATTTATTTTGTCTGCCTTTGTCCTTTAATTTGGTGTTTGGGGATGGCTTTGACTCTGGCTCTGGTATCCTTGCTCAAGAGCGACAAAAACGACCACCCCGGCCAAAACCACAACAACCGCAGCCTATGTGCAACGGCCCATCTAGACAAGCTAGTAAAAGAAATTTTGCGTTAAAGAAACGAAATTACGGTGACAAAGGCGTGCTTAATCTCAACATTCCTTTAACAGTGACGTATGAGGGTTTTTTTGTCGGCAACTTAATCAACACGGGGCTTTACGACCCCGTTGGATTTTTCACCGTTGTACGTTCACTTCACTTGACTTTTGGTGCTTATTTTTGCCTATTAAAATTTTGTCCAGGTAGAGGAGAAAGTCAACAATCATCTTAATCCGAAATCCTACTTTAGTTTTCTTTTTATGCTGTTTTAGCAAAACCTTGTGAGGCAGAATGAAAAATACGATGTCAAGGAGTTCAGAGTGATTACAGGCGACAGTTATATTCTTCGACTGTATAGAATTATCCGTCGGGAAGAGGGACCGAACAAAGGGACGCCAGTTTTTTTGCAGGTTTGTAAATACTAAAAACTCCATAAATTAAATACATGCTCAAGTATCCAAAACCATCCAGTGCAGAAAGCTAAAATACATGTTTCTACTTTTTTTGTCTTGTTTACTTTGACCGGACCGTAAAAAAGCACGGAATGTTTGGGAATGCTAAAGATTGGCTCATGCTTGAAAAGGCTGGTTCTTTGGGTATTCTTCTCGCTAGAATTGTATAAATTGAATAAAAGTCATAAATGTGTATTGCAAAAACTGACAGCTTATGAATAGTGAACTAATCACAGAGTTTATTAATTGCACAGCCATCAGCTGCATGGAAGAGGGGTATGACGTGTGGCTTGGTAATACCAGAGGAACTGACGAATCCAGAGACCATGAATATTTTCTACCCGACGATGACAAATATTGGGATTTTAGGTAAAAACATATCTATGAAAGAAAACATTTGTAACCGACAAAATGAAACCAACTCAAGATTCTAAACCAGAGTTGCTATAACCTATAGGTAGTGGTTAAATGGGTTTTTGATAGGCTTTTGTCTTCAAGTCTCCCTTTTTCGCATTCTCACAATTCATAATGAAATAAAGTTAAAAATCTTTCCTTCGGGTTTTATAGGATTTTATATCGCCTTGAAAGCATTAATGCTTGAGGTTCCGGAAGCGAAGATGCTGATTATTAAAATTCTGTCTGTTCACAGTTACAAAACTGCTACCGTAAAGTTCTTACGAATTCTGAACATAATAAACTTGTCCATTTTTTTAAGAAAGTGTCTGCTAGATGGCGCTAACTTCTAGTTGACAAATTTTCCCGCTAGATAGCGCCAGCTCGTCGACGCTAAGCGTAGTCAACATGGATACTGTACACATACACTAGGATTGCAATAGTCAGCTTCGCTTCCTTAAAAGCAAAAACCGAACGGGAAATTGGGTTTTTATGGGTTTTAGACAGAAAACCCCAATTACGCAAGGACCAAAATCCAGGGGGGAATTGGGGTTTTCTGCGCTTTTGTATCACATATGGTATGAAAACCCAAAATCCCAGTTTTGCCCGAAAACCTTACATTTACCCAAAAAAATAAAAAACCCTAAGTTTTGCACATCTCTGTTCTAAACATTCAAAAAATGAAAAGAGGTCATTTAATTTTGAATAAACAGCAAAAAAAGTTTTACAAAGTTTTTAATTCCATTCATGTTGATTCTTTTAAGCGTGGACGAGTTGGGTCGCTATGACATCAAAGCTCAAATTGATAAAGTTTTGAAGGAATCCAATAAAGGTCAACTGTTCTACGCTGGCCATTCACTCGGCACGATGGTGTAAGGTTTCATTTCAAATCAAAAGTGGTTTAAGTCATGATTTTGAGTTGGATAATAGTTATTTGTCAAAGGGACAGACAATGCAATAAAACATTTAGTTCTTATTGGATTCAATTGCAACTAAAAGTAACTTTTTTCCTTTCATTTAAAAAAATCCAACAAACAAATAGGTTTTACATCTTTATGCACTACCACGGAAAAGAATACACCGGCAAAATCAAGGGAACGGTTATGATTCCTCCGAGTGCCTATCTCTCAAACAGTGAAACAGCTTTGCTTCTACTTGCACCACTTGCACCCATTTTTGTACATAATATTTTGTTATTTCTTACCAAATAGATTATCTGTTAAAAATAGTCTGTAAAATATTTTTTTCTTCTTCTGATGTGTCCAAAAGGCACCACTTGGCGTACCTCTCAACATCAAACTCCCTCCATTTACACAACTTATTCACAAAGTTTTACCCAAACTCTGTTCTCGTAATATTACTGATGTAAACGCCTGCGATTACCTGATCTATGTGCTGGCCGGAGTAACTGATAAGGAAACGGATCCACTGGTGATTAAAAGGATGTTGGAGCACTATCCAAATTCGCTTTCCGCAAAAGCACTAGTTCATCTTGTTCAGATAGCCAGTTATGACGGATTCAGAATGTTTGATTATGGAGCCGCCAGAAACGTCCTACTCTACAATCAGCCAGTTCCACCATCTTACAACCTTTTTGGAATTGATGTTGCGGCTTTAAACATTTATGGACTTCAGGATCTCATTGTTGATCGTACTGTTAGTAATTGGAATATTATTTTATCGTTATTGCTTTGATTATTGTTGTTACGCCCGGTGTGATTATTTGGAGAAATTCAATTTTTCTTCTTTCAATTTTTGACTAGGATGCAGAGAGAACTGTCGAGGCAATGGGAGCATTTTATGGGAAAACAAATCTTCTTATTCAGGTTGGCTCCTTTAAATTTGTGGAATTAAATCCTGATCCTATTATGTAGACTTGTTAGTCAAAAAGAATTTCAAAACTCTCTTAAAATGATGTTCAAAATCCCTGTGACGTTCTTTAAATTGGGAATATTTTTTGTTCTCAAGTTGGTTCACTATATGACAAATGATAAATTAATCATTTGGTTTATTTTTCTTTTTTTTCAAGGAATTTAACCACATTGACCTGATTTTATCAAAAAATGCCGCGCCCACCATCAATGCACGCATTCTCAAGTTTCTGCGCATTGTTGACAAAGGCCCTGACATTGATGTATGTTGTGGTTGTAAACGGGGTGACCCATTGCCTTTCACAAATCCATCAATATGTCGAAAACCTCCAACTCAGTCATCTCGACCATCAATTAGACGGTCATTTTTATTGTCCCACAAAAACCTAAGTGGAAGTAACTTGGAAAACTAAGGGCAATTCTTCATTTTTATGTGCTCGCTACATCATTTCCTCCACCTTCAAGCTATTTTAAGCGATTTATGAAATAAAAATCGGGCAAATGGCTCATTGATTTGAATTTTGTATATTTAAAAGGTTAAATATATGAATTTTGCGTTTATTTATTCTTTATTATTTAATTCAAGTATTCACAACATTTTATGCATGAAAACGTATGAAAACCAATATTTTTACAACATAAACGATCTTTTTTCTGAATTTCCCTCGCCATGGATAAACAATTATCAAAAGTCTAATCAAATAACAAGTGCTGAATGTCAAATGACTAATGACATGCACAATTTGAGAGACAAAGGTCAGGAGTTGGAACAAGAAAGCATGCACAATATTGAGATATTTTTGGACATGTGTAGTCGGAACACGTTGACGGACATCTCACGTCATTCTTGCTCTAAACAACAACAAAAAAGCACAAAGAATAACATAATAATCAGCGTGAAATTGAAAATTGAATGAACCATTTTCCCTTACAATTATATAAACTAGAGTAAAAGATACATAATTCTATAGATGCTTCCGAAAGACACAAAATAAGCACCACAATTTTAGAAAAGCATCCCGTTTTCAAGTTTGACAATCTCGTTTTTGTAATTGAGTCCCTCTGAACGTTCATAAATGAAAGGATTTTAGCCCTTTTATTCAAAAATCAGCACCTTGAAAACCGGATGCTTTTCTAAAATTGTGGTGCTTATTTTGTGTCTTTTGGAAGCATCTATAGAATTATGTATCTTTTACTCTAG
>JAQGBH010007456.1:0-10968 GCA_034698265.1 Sminthurinus aureus
CCAGAGTAACGGCTATTTCTCTTAGAGCGTGACACAGCCAATGACGCCACCGGATACGGATTTTATAGAAGGTAGATGTTCTGTCTGTACCTTGAATTTATTTATGCTCATCTTGTTTTTCTATTTGAATTCATAGGTAATTCTGCAGGTAATTATGAATGTAAGTTAATTTTTTTATTCTTGTGTTTTGTTTGAGTTATGCAATAACTGTCTTACAATTAGTAGTTTGCATAGTTTCTTTATATTATTATGTAATGTAGATATTTTTACAGCAGTCAGTTTGAAAAGTATACCATGATAATAAATATTTCATTTGTTTTTTCCCTTGCTATTATTAGCAAATGCATCAGAAACAATATCCGATGAAGTGTTACATCGCCATTATGGTCCTGAAACTGTCGTGGCAGAGATTAGGCACCAAAAAAATACTAGTGACTGTAATAGTTCCATTGAGGATCCCGAAAAGACTGTTTCCTGCGTTCAGTACCGTATGTCTGATGTTCCTGTAGCCGAAAAATTGGAAAAATTTGTTGAAGACGTCAAGTATGTTAAATTTTCTCTTCTGATTTCTTTCATGGGATTATTTGTGTTTGCATTCTTAATGTTTTTAGTATAAATTTTAAAAGGTGAGTTTTAAGAAGTACGTTTAATCGTTGTTCGTCGATACTTTTCTGTTTGTCTACAGATTTGGTATTTATCCATTAACATGTTTTGAACGTCCTCATCCTCCTCTTCCAGCAAGGCAACAAGCTTCCACTCCTGAAGTCATAGATAGTGTCAAGTCAGCCAGTCCTGAACCTTTAGATTTGGAGAATAGGCGTGTTGTGAACATGATGTGCAATGTTAAACCTCGAGAAGAAGGATCAGGACTTCTTGTACTAACCCATATTTATTATTATTACTATTATCAGTATTCTTACTACTACTTATATTATCATTAGTATTATTATTACAATGCCCATATTATGTTTATGACATTATTGACAATGAGTAATATTATGAAATATATGCTTACTATTGAAATGAATATGAAATTACTAATGAATCATGATGTTGTAGATGTGTGAATATTTTTTTATTTAAATGAAGGAAATATTATGATATACACGAGTACTTACAAAATATTTTCGTATATTTTACTAAAACTGTTGAATGTGTTATTATTTATGCTATAACAATATTTCTTAGTATTAGAATAGTGTACAAATATTTCTATTTAAAACGATACAAAGACACGTAAGGTAAACGTGTTGAAGAACAAAACCATTTTTTAAACCTAATAAGTAAATTCAGAGTTTGAGTTCTGGTTGTTGAAGTTGTTTGTTGAGAGATTTGTTTTGTTTTGTCATTTTTTTAGATGACAATTCTGGTCAGAATGGACGATAAGATGAATCGGCAATTATCCTGTGTTGTTAGTGAGACTGATACTGCCTTCGAGTTAGCCAGTGAACTAGTTTTTTATGGATTTATTCATGAGGCAAATAATTTTTTAAATCATATAATACATAATACAAACATAATGAAATGCTTTTCAATATTTTATCATTTATCATGTAGCAAATTTCAGAGTAATAAGTAATAACCCCTTCTGAACTTGGAACCTTTCTTTTTCTTTAATTTCCTGATCTCTTTTGTAGTTGAATTTTTAAATAATTTAGTTGAGAATTTACTTTTGAAATCAATATGTTTTAAAATGAAGTTTTTTTTGTGATTTTTATTTTACTAGTTATAAATGGTTGAATTTTTTTAAACTGTACTTTAAGTTTATTTTTTCACATTCATTTTATTTTTTATTTCCCCCATCATTTGATGGGCGTATATTCTTATATGAATTTTAAATATGCTTTCTTTTTTCGTTTTTATTTAAATTACAACAAACACGTTTCAACTTTCCTTCTTTATAATATATTACATGCAATGGTTCCAAGTGGGTTTCTTTTTTCACGGCATATCTATATATGCGTTATTTAAATATTAAATACTATTGTAGGGTAGATTAGGCTTTAGAGTTGGAATTTTTGAACGAATTGGTTTATTGTGGTATAGGCTGATCGTGATAAATTAACATCTCTAATTTCCGAATCTATGTACTCAACGCTCAACGGAGCTCAACGTCTGTCGTCACCAAACAATCTTAATCTCACATTACCAGATTCGTCGGTCCATCACGGTGGCATGCATGAAAATGTTGGACTGTATCCAGTTGCCATCAACACTTGCTAACCAAAGGGTCCGAGTTATCCAGTTTGTTTCTATTCCTATTCACAACTTTAGCAGTAGTAAAAGAAGCCGAAGAAGAAGCGAAAAAAGTCATCTTCTTTGTGTATCCTTTCCCGATCAAAGATTTTTAGCCCAAAAAAACTACTTTACCTAATTAAATTAAATTATTACTGTTGCCGTTTGCTTTTTGACTGAATTGAAATTAAAAATCAAAGCCATGATGATGATGAAGTCAGGTCTGATGTTTTGAGCTTTAAGATGAAATGAAAAAAAACACACACACAAACAAAATATGAAATCGCTGAATTCTGTAGAGAAAAAGAAAGAAAAAATATTCTTATTCTAATATCTATATAAAATATTTCGCAGTAACGGCTATTTACATGTATACTGATTATTATTCTATATTATTATATTATTATTCAAAGAAAGAAATCTTTCTTACAAAAAATATTTAATAATAATATTACTATAGAATATAACTTTAAAAACATATACATACTACATATATTCAAACAATTTGAGTATCTATAGGATGTAGAATTTTCTCATCCCTTTTAAAAAGTACATCTTCGTTAAAGAAAAGAATTTTTTTTAATGACATAGTACATGTCCTTTGTTTTTTTATGAAATGAAAGGAAAACTTACATATTTTCAATGTCAATTGAATTGATAAAAGTGCTTGCTTATATAAGAAAAAAAGGAAGATACATATAAAATATTTATATTATATCAACCCAACATTTATTTATATTTATACATACTGTAATGTATTCTATATATACATACTTCCCCAAATAAATTATGTCACAGGGAAACTGATGGAAGTGATAGTTGAAGAAATATCAAGATGGAAGACTTCAAGTCCAGTGTTTTCTCCAGTTCAACTTCCAATTTTAATACCAATATGTTTAATATATACATACATGTATATAATACAATACATACCAAAATACAATTTATTTATTATATTTCTGCATGAGTTACACGATTTATGATTATTATGATTATTTACCTTAAAATTTACAATATGGCTAAAAATATACATTCTCTGCTTATTATTATTTAGCTAAAGTAAAAAATCTATTTAATTAACTATTCGACGCATAAAAGTACCTTATTATTATATAATGATAAAAATTATATTACATAATATAATATATCGCTGACTATATTTAAAAATGAAATCAAATATACATATATATACTCGACGTAAGTAATATGGAAAAGCTTATACACATATTATACATACTACATTCAAAAGAATTATTGTGAATATCCAATTCGAATTAAATATATATGTATACACATGTATATCGTTTGTCAAATAAACGTCTTTTATTGATAAATGAATATATACATACATACAAAATGCAAAATAACAAGGAAAAGAAGAGAAAGTAAAAGAATTGCAAGGCAACAATAAAAAAAATGGAAAAGAAAATGATGAAATGGATATTAGATACTATTATTTCGACTGTTCTATATATTTTTATTATTTCGGAACTAAGTACTTACTTTTACTGTAAGTACATGCATAATAAAAAGTAAATGTACTAGCGCGTGTATGAGTGTTGAATGTATAAAAAATGAAAGGCGTCTCCACAAAAGCCACAATCTTTTTAGTATGCATAAAAATTCTAGAGATTCAAGGTGTCACCGATGAAATGTGTACTATTTATTATAAATTGAGATTTTATTCAGTGTATCTATATATATATATACATTACTGACTGTTCGGAGCCAAAAAAGTGTTTAGTGTATATATATATATACGTTGCATGTAATTTTTCTTTGCAGGATTTAAAGTACTCAAAGTACATACAGAAGTAAATGTGTATGTACAAAAATTATTCTGCAAGGCCGCTCTTCCCTAAGCTTGAATAATCGTCACGTTTACCAACGAAGAAGAAGAAGACTGGAGAAAAGCAAAACTTTATCGTTTTATTGATTTATCATTTAGCATTTAATACAATATTATACAACAGATTACAAACACTCGAGGTGCTACTAATGGAGAGAGAATTTATGATTTAGCCTTGTATCTTTGACTTTTATTAGTCACACATTTACTTTGTAGTTTGTGTGTGTAGTTAGCAGTATGTACTTTGTATTACAAAGTTTGTAAGTGTATTAGTGTGTAGATAGATATGTAGTATGTACACGTATAAATAAATGTATCACGCATCAAAATAGTCGTTCCTTTTGCATAATAAATATATGGAAAGTTTCTGGGCAACTTTGACTTTTCAATTTGAAATGTACATGTTGTCCAGTATACATTAACCAGTGGCGTATTTATGTAGATCTAGGACTGCAAAACATTCACGCAGTATTAGTTTTTTTTGTCATTGGAAAAAAGTAGTAAAAGTTGACAGTTTTCCTCATTCCTCAAGTGTATAAAAATTGCTCCAATAGAGGAAAGATGAGTAAATCTGATTTTGAACTTACATGAATGACATTTCAACATTTTTTGTATGTACGATATATATGTATGTACTATGTACTTATGCGTAAGATTATACAATGTTATTTCACGGTGACCGGTTTGAAAATTTGCATGTACTTACTACGGATCTCAGTTCCAGTTAAGCAAAATGATTGCAGGCATAATTTTTAAATCGAATCAAAATGCTCAGAGCCAAGACCTGTAATCGTCTTTGAAAATAAGACTAGATACGTGTTTGACCTCCGGCTTCCGCTTATACAAAGTGACCTCTAAAGGTCGCATTTTTTCGAAATCAATAAAACTGAGAAAACTCTTTTTAGCTTAGGCTTAGAGAAAGTGATTAAGCCCAAGATCGGGAAAATTCGTTGAAAGATGGCTGAACACTGCCACTTGTTAGATTGACAGCACTTGAAAAAAGCAGGTTAACTTTGCTGACCTCTGGAGACCGCACTCTTTCGAATTTCAACAAACCAAATATTCACGTCCTGGAGGATCATCTGGGGATTCGATCAACACTCACCAAATTTGAAAGTGCTAAACAGTAAAAAATACAAAAATCAGTAAAACAGTACACACCGCTGAAAACTTTGGACCCCTCCCAAACCCACTCACGTCGAAATCAATTTTTTCCTGAAACACGTCTACCATTGTTTTCGACGGAGAATACAGCCATGGGATTTTGGTCCGATTTAAAAAATCATGACTACAATCGTTTTACATAACAAAATCCTTTCCATATATGTACATGACTTCAGATTCGAATACTAAGATTAGAACCTTAGAACCTTAGCCACATCTGTGCAGTCTGACTGAAGCTTTTACCGATTCAAATTTTTAGCGTAAAAATCTTCTCTGTTCCCCTGTGTTCTATATTTATTCTAATTTTTGCCGTAGGTAGTTTGCCGTAGTTGTAGTTTGTTTTTCTTGTAGATTTTTTGCAACTAATTGAATTACAAATTTGTGATTGCCATTACATTTTACATACTATACGTCCTACTGCCTATTACAGACAAATATATATAAATCAACGACTTATACACTCACACATGCACACACTTAAATACACACGCACATTTCATATATTTCAAAGAAAAATAAAAAGTTTTGAAAAATATATATATCGAGGAAGAAGAATAATGAAACGATAAATAAATAAATATTACACACACACACATTGGATTAGACTCTATGTACATTAACTACTATTGACTATACTACCTATACCTTTAACATTAAACATCCTTTTACATTTTACATTTTTCTACTTCACTCTAAATATTTCTCTTTTCATGTGTACAAGGATTGAATTTGTATCTTCTTCTATTTTCTTATTCAGTCTTGTGTGTATAGTTTCTCGAGTGTCTCGAATCTAATATCTCTAGTACTTTTTAATATTTACACTTTGATTTTTCAATCAATATACCTTGATTAAATATACACACATTCAGATCAGATAAATAGTTTACTTTTTGTTCAAGTGTGTGCATGTGTATTTTATTTTTTATCATATATTATTATATTATATTTTAATGTCTGACGAACCTGTATAAAATACAAGTGAAAATTTGAGAGATTTTATTCATATTTATTTTTTCTATTTAATCAAGTTATAAAAATAAATATCACACAAGACTAGAATCTAAAATCTATAATCTAGACAACTTTACGTATTATCATCATAAAATAACATTATTGTAAGACATAATAAATTAACTACACGCTTTAATAATAATAAACCGGTTATATACGTAGAGATATACATAAAGAGATAGATAGACACATTATATAATTATTAGACATAATACACAGATTACATATATTATTATTATATTTATTACATAAATACATGCATAAACAAATTGTACAAATGTAATGTGAATACACAATTGTTTTTGTGAATAATGAGCCGTCCTGATACCGAATCAAACGACAATGCTTTTGTTGAGGTGAGGAAAATGAATATATAGAAAATGCAACTGTAATATACTTAATTTTAGTCAAATATCACGATTTTGACTGTTTTCTTGTATTTCAGGAAGATGAAGAAGTAGAATTGGCAGAATTAGCTCGTCTGAAACCAGTAGTGATTTCCAATAATGATAGAAATGTGAGTAAATAGTTGTCTGGATTTATAATCAAAGTACTGTAAACTGTAAAATACATTATAGCCATTGGACGCTGAAAATTGTATGAAAAGTGTAATAATTTGTTTCATGGCTCATTTTCTCTGGATTAGGCAGAAGACGGGAATACTGAAGATGAGGAGGAGGAGGAAGACGAAGAAGAAATAGAATTTTCATACGGATGGGCAAAATTCCAGCCAAAATGTCTCCAGTTCATGTCTAATCGGAAAGCCTTTCTATTTGTATTTAGCATAATATGTATAATTCAAGGGACCTTTCATACGTATTTTGTAGCCGTTATCACCACTTTAGAAAAACTCTTCTCTATACCTTCAAAAACCACTGGCATGCTCATGTCAGCTACAGAAATTGGCCAAGTACGAAATTTGCATTTTTTCTAGACGTTTAAACTTTACATTCTAGATTGTACACTAAATTTAGTTCTTTTGCACGATTTTTCACATGTTTTGTCTGCACTTTGACTGAAAATTAACATGAAATACAACATTGACTTTGATTTAAAATCAATCTTGAGGTCAGAATTAATTAATAATGAGTGATCAGTAATCAGGAATCAAGAGACTAAATGTATACTGTAGAAACTAGAAGATAGATGATAGACACCGTCTCTCTTTACTCTTTACTCTCTTTGATTCGTGAGTAGAATTTTAATTTTTAATCATAAGATGATGTGATGATGACTCTTCTTCTTTTTACTCTTCTACCAAATTTAGTGTAAACTGGACTGCATAATATATTATTTATTATGTACTAGTATTTTGTAATAATGAAGTTGTCTTTTTCAAGTTTAAAATATTTTTTCCACTCTGTTATACATCATATATTAGACGTTAGACGATACATGATAGAAGATATATTATATAGACAGAAACAACATTTCATTTATTTTTTCAAATATTTATTCATTGTTAGTTAGCCGAGTGTGGAACTAGAAAAAGAGTGTATGTATATAAGAAGAGATGAATGTTACGTACATATAATGTACTGATCTAGTCTATTTCAGGTGTCTTCATCCCTATTGTTGCCGTATTTTGTGAGTACCCGTCACAGGCCACATTGGATATCCTATGGATCTGTTTTATTTTCCATTGCCACCCTACTTACTGTGACTCCACATCTTCTCTACCCTCCAGAAATACCTGAACCCGCATCCGTGATGGATAATCTATGCACCAGTGCTTTTGATGATGTAGGAAATCATTCTGCATTCAATGGTACATGTGTGGATGATGATGTACGGGATCCGCCACCCTATTTCCTCTTTGGAATTTTATTCCTCTGTCTACTTTGTATCGGATTGGGACAAACTGCCGTCTATACACTTGGAATCCCATATCTGGATGACAATGTAGCGAGCAGAGATTCACCCCTGTACTTTTGTAAGTTATATTCTTACGGTACAGGACAAATGACAAATGATGATAGACACAGATACCTAAATGATGTGAATCCTGTCCTGATTACAGAAGATGATTTGAACTTTTTTTGTTCTATTTTCATTTATGATTTAGCTATCACCATTGGGGTTCGTATTCTTGGCCCCGTCTTTGGATTTATACTCGGGTCATTCTGTACTAGATTATTTATTTATCCATGGCAGGAGCCAGAGGGAATGGATCCCAGATCACCTCAATGGCTTGGTGCTTGGTGGTGAGTACATACATATGTCTGGAAACTAGAAACGATTAACATGCAAATGCAACTAATATCATTTATCACTACATCTTTTTTAATTTTGTTTGTGGTTGTTCAAATTTTCAGGTTAGGCATGATAGTTGTCTCTCTTTGCCTCTTCATTACAAGTATTCTCATCTATGCATTTCCACAATCACTCAATAGAAAAACAAAGTCAAAATCAAAATTAAAACCAAAGTCAGCATCAATATCATCGTTAAAAACATCACCAGGAGCAGCAGTAAAGAATCCAAATCATAATTTAAGTCTTGTGACAGCTGAGGAGAATAATTCTCCTCCTTCCCCATCCTCTTCATCTCCTCCTCCAGCCCCCAAACTATCAAATTTTCCAATGACACTTAAACGTCTATTTCAAAATCGAATTTTAATGTTACGTATGTGTTCCTCTGTTTTACATTTACTTCCCATTTCCGGTTTATACACATTTCTTCCCAAATACTTAGAATCACAATTTCGACTAGCTGCCTTTGAAGCAAATATTTATACAGGGATCGCCGGAATCCTTGTAATGGGAATTGGCATATTCTCATCAGGAATTTATATCCGAACCAGGTAAAATAATTATTTTACTTTTTTATTATACACATGTACATTGTACATTACACAGCTTATGTGTATTTTAAATTTTAATTATAAACATGTGTATTTTTCAGGGAGCCAGACGCTAAAACTGTTGCACTTTGGGTGGCTCTTAGTGCCATTATTTATTCTTCTGGAATGGCGGCTCTTATGTTTGTTGGCTGTGATCAAAACGAAGATTTTATTATTGACAACTACAATTTGAGGTTAGTTGTTATCCGACATTTTTTCTTATATTTTCTATTTTTCCATACCATATTTTAGATATCACTATAAAAGTACTAACAATGGATAAAAATACATTTTGTTTTGACATCGGACGCCTCTCCAACCTTGAAAAAAAACGATACATTCATTATAATTTTCAACCTTTGTTTGACTTTTAAATGTTTACTGTTTGCCTCTCCTTTAAATTGACATTTTGAACAAACCTTTGAACATTTTACGACTTTAATTGTCTACTATTTTACAGCAATATATTACTACTACTACTACTACTACTATACTCTCTGCCTATTTCTTGAATGATATGAAATGAAACAAAATCAAGTTATGTTGAATAATGACTGGAGAAACTTCAAATTTCAAATCAAGGCAGGAAATTGTATTGTGCAAAAAATTCAGGAATCAGAAAATCAGAATCAGAATCAAAAATAAGAATTGCAAATGGATGGCATTCAAAAAACTAGAATTCATTCTGGATTCTGGATAACCTCAATCAAGTCTTATAGCGAAAATAGAAAAATACATATTATAATCAAAAAGTGGTTCGTTTGGTTTGGTTTGGCTTGGCTTGACTTTTGGCTTGGTTCATTCCACATGTTACAAAACAAGGTTAATCAGTTTACTTTGATGATAGACGTTTTTCTCTCTTGGAATGCTCTACTATACTTTTTCCGTTTTCTCTCTTTCTGTACTCTGTACACTGTACATATTTAATCAATAATACAAAAATACGTAAAAATATATAGAAATATGTGATCTCTTTCAATGTAAATAGTAAGGTGTTATTATATGTCAGGACGGAGGAAACACACACACACACATTGTTCCAATCAGTATGTTTTCTGTCTATAATATGATCTATAACTTTGAATTTTAAATCACTCATGTTGAGTTTGATCATTTGATTTTGGGATATAAAAATGTAAATAAGTTTGCCATATCTCTCTATTTTATTCTGTGTACGATATATATTTAATTTCGGGTTCTCTCTGCGTAAATTTTTATCCAGTTTTGATGGTGACATTTTAAAGTAATAATTGTAAATAGTTATTGATTACTGTTGAAAGCAATCTTTTTCATAACAATAATGGTACAAATTGGATTTGTTCTCTTTTTTATAGTGCCCCAAGCTGTACAACGGATTTTTGTACCAGTTGTGCAGACATTTATTCCCCGGTCTGTGCGGACAATAAAACATATCTTTCTATTTGCCACGCGGGATGCCATAATTATAATAATGTTACTCTAAAGGTATTGATAATTGATGATACTTTTTGTCATTATTCATCAGAAAAATTAAGAAAGTTGCATGAATTCACGGCATTTCATTGCTGATAATTGGTAATTATTGTAAATTTTGTAGTATGACTGTGCCTGTACTTCTTCTCCCCCGACGACAGGCTTGTGCCCTTCAACCTGTAAATTATTCCATGTTTATTCGATTATTTTTATTTTAATCGTATTGGTGCATTCATCGTCAGAAGTTGGATCCATGTTGTTGACATTAAGGTAATTTTTTACTTTTGTGAGTTTGTAATTTGTACATGGCCGGATTTTGACACTATAAAACACATTGGCTATTAGGGAGCGAGCGAAGCGAGCTCCCCTTATTCTATCATGTTGTCTGTCTGTCTGTCCGTCTGTCTGTCTGTCTGT
>JAQGBH010007457.1:0-10967 GCA_034698265.1 Sminthurinus aureus
TGGACCAAAGTGACACCAAAATATGACACCATATGACACCACTTTCCGGTCGGATATGGTGACATATTTTTTCAAGGATTTATCCTAGGATCCTCATATTAATTTTTGTTTTTTGACACAATTGTTTGAAATGTAAACATTTTTTGTAAGGTTAAAATGATAAAATTACAATAGTTAAGATTTAATTTGTGTTCGTAGATTATGAAAATCAATCTAGTCTTTTTATTTCTAAAATTCAAAATGCGCACTCAGAAGTTCTTCGATTGGAATTTGCACAAACTATTTAGCAGTCGAAATATTTTAGCGTTTTCAATGCTGTTGTATGAATTCATTTTCTTCAAAGAGCTTTTGAACTGGACAGTCATTGCTTTTTTGCCAAAAATCTAATGTCCAGGCTGAAGCCTTCAAAAATTAAAACGGCGTTGAAATTTCACAATTTGTAAACAAAAAATATGCAAGGTTTTGAAAACTTTGCATGCAGAGAAATGATCAACGTCATTAAATTAATGCAAAACGTTGACATGTATCAACTGAATTGATGTAGATTTCACTCAAATTCCTATCAAAGAAACTCCAACTGCTGAGTTTGCATTTTGCATTGTCAAATGTCAAATGAACGGACCTAAAATTATGTGATTCATAAAAATGTGATATTAGCATAAGTGTAAAAAATAAACGATTCTCAATAATCGTTGAAGTACTTGTCAATCTTTTTGAAATTTTAGCATCAAACTCGAATTACATTTCTGGCTTTAGAATATAAGTTTTATGTCCTTAATTACGGCAGCCAGAACATTTTACAAATTGGAAGTAAAGAGAAAACAATATCAATTTTCACTATGACAGCAGAACGGTAGAGCAAGTTATCTAGAAAGACGTATACTGAGCTGCAACATTTAAAAATTTAAACGGCATCCAACTAAAACATGAGCAATGCTCATTGACCATAGACACAAATTTTTAGCTTTGCGCACCAACATTTCTCAGTCATGTGTGCCAAAAACCACCAACGGCGAAAAAATCGAATTAGTATCAATTAGTTTGCACCAGGCAGTCCAAAATCCAACATGTGACATTTTTACTGGCAACAGAACCGTCAACTCATTTCAAAATGCATTCAACTGCAAGCACCTTTATAAAATAATTCAACTGAATTAATTTATTTTAACCTATTGACGAAATAGACAAGAATTCACAGAAATACATTAAAATTTTCTTGTTTTTTATTTGCATCTTCGCCAGCAGGTTTCAATTGTTTCATCTTTTCGGAAATGTGGTTATTTGTATTGGGTAAAGACATTATCACCGTCGTTGTCATCATGATGGTCATAACTAGTTCTAATAAAATGTAATAAAACGATGAACAATGAAACTAATGAATAAAGAAGCCTTTTTACATTCGAATTCTCATTGAAAAGTTCAGGTTCCATTTGAGAATCCAGATTCCAGAATCCAGTTGATTGTTGTTTTATTGTTGATATTGTATTTGTACTAGTGTTAGTTGCTGTAGATTTGTTGACAAGAGTCGCTCCGTTTGATCTTTGATCCTGGACCTCCCAAGTCTAAACAGCCTCAATTTTATTACCTTGCGACACGATAGATAATTTCTAGTCCAATCTTTTGCCTTCTACTGTCTCTTCTGTTTAGTGTGGAGACAAAACAACAACTATGAACAATTAAAACCTACTGTTTGACTGTATATTTCAATCCCAGGTTTTCTACATTGCCCATTTCATTTCGTGTACGCCCATTCACAAATCCAACACATTATTCTCAGTTTTAAATTCTGAGGAGAGCGGAAAGGTAAGGAAAAGGAGCTGAAAGAAATACACATGTGGAACATTGAATATTTATTAAACATATGAGCTTAAAATTCTTCTCAACTCGGAACATCCAGAGAAATAAACATACAGGGTTTCAAAATTGGTAGTGAAATTGGAAATTGGCTCTCATTTAAACTGTATGAACAAACACTGGCATTAGAATGAATTTAACACTGGCAGTGGCATTTTACATTAAACATGTTTCCAGTTTCAAATCTGAAATCTTTGAGCTGATGCAAATTGCATTTTAACCCTGCATTTGAGAGAATTTGTACGAAAATCTGAAGAAACGCTGCAGTCATGTCTTGAGGATTATTGACCAATTTGGACGCCGCATATAATTTTTCACATTATCTGCCCTTTTCGTTGTAAAAGTTTTGTATAGGGCCAAAGTTGTGGTTAAACGTAAATGATACATTTAGTAAATTGAGTAAATGAATTGACGATAGCTCGCGAATTCCAATTGCAGATGAATCTAATTACGTCCAGCGTCCGTTCCGATTAAATCATTACGGTAAAAGCCGTTTCCTTCTCGCGATGCCTTCAACTTTTTTATATCCCAACAAATTTGTAATGGCATCATAATTTAGCGAATTGGTTATAGATTTTATAATTGATGTGTAATTTCATGCAGTGCAAATTTTATGAAGCGCCTTTCATTTAGAACGTTGAATGTTTACTCCTCAGGATTTACTGCGAACTGAAAAGTGCAAAAATTGTGCTGCATTCCGAATTCCGAATTCCACAAATTTTCTTCTTCTTTCTTCTTGCATTTTATAGTAATTGCACCATGTTTTCTTTGCAGACTCTTTTGACTCACAATAATGCAGAGATGCAAATGATAAAGCGCAGGGTAAAGAAAAAATAATTGTAGTGTGCATCTTTTGAACATGAACCCGAGAAGAATTAGTATTTTCACTTGTTCAACTCCAACTTTAAATTCCGCACATAAAATTAATAGAAGTAGCTCAAATGTGCATCATAACAGCACGTTGAAGACAAAGATAATTAGACAATGGACAATCATCATCACTATTTCATCCGCTGTCAATAAAAACCGATCTTTATCTACAGAAGAACGTGAATGAATGTTTTGCTCAATCGCCACTCAACACTCTCGAAACTCAAAACTTGATGCTCGACGACAACAAAAAATTATTTGACTTTCTTTACGATTTTTGTTTTACTCATGCGTGAGTGATGTTTTTGAGCATCAAGATTCCATCACAAATATAAATGAAATGGAAAGTTGAATCTGAGTCGTTTTGTGTTCTGCTGAACGTCGGATGGAATTCGAAGGGAAACTTTGTTTTTGTCTCTGTCTCGGTTTGTTTCCATCTGCTTCGTTTTCAGTCTTCGGCAACTCATGTTGACGTTGTTCATTTCATAAACTTTGCATATTCACAGATAAATTTGCAGAGGAGAACTAAAACAGTTGACACATTTCAACGCCGTTTAAACATTTTAGATTTCGTACGCAAGGCACTTATTACAAAGTTCAATAATTTCTTCTTCTTAACAACAAGATTTGTCAGTTTTGATGAGGAGTCGAAATAAGAGAGAACTTGTCGTGGGCTATTTACGCAGAAAACTAATTGTTTTGTTGTCGCAAAGCAATATTTTTGTTCCGATTCGTAATTCAATTTGGGAAATGTAAAAATTTTCAATTTCTCTTCTTGTACTTGCTGAGCGAAGAGTAAGATTTCTGTAAAATAAATGGAGTTGAAGAATGAAGATGAAAAGATGAAAATGGCTGTAGAATCCGAATCCAAATCAAGATAAATGGAGACTTTGACTTTCCCCATTCATTTAACGTGACGGCCGAATAAAAAACTTGTTGAGGTTTCTCAAGTTTCAAGTCTAAACTCTGACAAAATGTGGCTTTCAAAAATCATCAGTTAGTTTTCGTGAAGGGAAAAGCACACAAAAATTACGTAAAAAGTAAATGGTACCTTGTTAGTGATTGTCCAAACTAACCCAAAATAGCTCAGTTCAATTTATCTAACAATTATGCTTTCACGTACAAAAAGGCACCAGCTCGTCAGAGCAATGTAGAAAATAATACTATAAATTATTATTAGTATAATTAAATTAACTATAATTAAGAGGCTTCTGTCAAGAATTATATTATGATGCAAGTAGTCGTCAGAAAGAATGCAGAATAGTTTACACACTAGTTTTGATTTTTATAATAAATATTCAGTCGTAGATAATTATTATTCAATCACTTTTCACTAGGATATTCATACACTCAAATATACTTACAATCAATAATGTTCTTTTTCAATTACAATTAAAAATAAGTAATTATCTTTTTCTACAATAATAATAATTATTTTCTCGAGCAATTAAATTCAGCGTGTTCTTCTTGCACGTCTTGTCTTCAACTGTTCTCTTTTCCAGTCTAGATGGCATCATTGTTTATATATTATTTTACAATTCAATATTCATATAAGTAATAATAATAATTTCATTATTGGTTCAAGGATAATAAAATATAAGACATAATATTAAAAATACAAATAAAATAATATTCATATATGCAAATACATAGTATTCATTATTTCAAATATGAATGATACACTATAATATAAATAGGAAAACAGTATGAAAATATTTATAATCATTCATTTATTGTCTGGACGTTACATTCTCCCCCTCGTTGACGGAAGTATTCTTTTGTTCAACTTCATCTGATTTGACGTCCAGCACACAGATCTTAGTTACAGGTCTTCTATAGGTTCCACTAGTAGTTTTCACATCAACAGCTCTAACTTGTCCATCGGAACCAGGATAAACAGCAACGATTCGTCCAAGAGGCCAACAAATCCGAGGATTCCCTTCATCCACTACTATCACGGTGTCATCAATTTTGATAGGATCAACTCTTTTCAACCATTTTACACGACGAGTTAAAGTAGGAAGATATTCTTTAATCCACCTTCTCCAGAAATGATCACATAACACTTGAATTCTTCTCCATTTCTTTCGACGAATCAAATCATAGTCATCATATTCTTCTGTTACAAATGAATTTCCTTTGAATGCTTCTAAGAGAAAATGATTCGGAGTCAAAGGTTGAGGGTCCTCTGGATCAACAGAAATATGAGTCAATGGTCTTGAATTCACTAGATGTTCAACTTGAAGTAGAAGAGTGTAGAGCATTTCATCCTTAGGATATTGACTTTTTAGAGTTACTTTTAGAGCTGTCTTGACCGATTTAACCATTCTTTCCCAAGCTCCTCCCATGTGAGGAGATAATGGAGGAATAAATTTCCAGTGGATTCCATCACCAATCAAATTGAGTTTTCTCTGGATTTTTCCATAGTCAAATTGTTGTAATGCAACTTGAATTTCTTTCTCAGCTCCCTTGAAGTTAGTACCATTATCACTATAAATTTCCTTTGGACAAGGTCTTCTTGCAGCAAATCTCTGAATTGCCATAATACAGCTATCCGTTTCCAAAGAATGAGCAATTTCAATATGAATAGCACGAGTTGATAAACAAGTAAGAAGAACGCCCCATCTTTTCTCATGTCTTCTACCAACAGTGACTTCAATTGGACCAAAATAATCAATTCCCGTATAAAAGAAAGGATGATCCGGTCTTGTAACTCGGCATTCAGGTAGATTTCCCATTAATGGTGGTATTGGCGATGCTCTCTTAATCTTACAATATTGACAACCAAAGGAGATTTTTTTCACAGCTGCTCGAACATTTATTATCCAATATTTTTTCCTTAGTTCACAAATGGTTGTTTCTAATCCCTGATGATGATTTTTCTTATGATAATATTTAATAAGTAGCTGAGTCACAACACATTTATCATCAAGTATTATTGGTTGAATAGTATTATTATCCAATTCAGGGGATTTTTCGGTCCGTCCTTTCATTCTTAAAATTCCAATATTATCAAGTAGAGGACAAAGTTGATAAAGTTTACTTGACTTTTGAACTTCTTTGCCTAACTTCAATAAACAAATTTCCTCTTTGAAACTTTGAGCTTGAGATGACTTGATAATTAAATTTTCTGCATCCTCAATTTCATTTGGTGAAAGTTCAAGTCCATTCTGAAAATACTCTTCAATATTGATTTTTAATTTTGTTGTCATTTTCTTCTTACTGGGGTCACTAATTCGTTGATGAAGAATCTTGATATATCTTTGTACCCAAGCCATTGTTCTTACTAATTTAATCCAAGAGGAAAACCTGGAGACGTCAGGAGCTGGATACATTTCTTTGTCATGATGAACTCCAATAAATTCATTCTTTAGTTCCTCTGTCTCCTTTGGATCAAACACGATTGGTTGTTCTGGCCAATTCTCGTCATCTTGGAATAAAGAATCTGGACCATTCATCCAAAAATATTTTGATTTTTCATCCATCAATTTTGTATCTCGAGTAGCTAAATCAGCAGGATTCATTTTTGTAGGTACCCATCTCCAGTCTTGAAGATTAGTCAATTCCTGAATTTCTCCAATTCGATGTGATACAAATGGTTTGTATCTTTTACCATCTGATAATATCCACCACAAGACAGTCTTGGAATCAGACCAAAGAAAAGTTGAATTAATTTTTATCTCCAGTTCTTCTTGAATGGTAGCAATCATTCTACTTCCCATGACGGCAGCTTGAAGTTCAAGTCTTGGTATTGATAATATTTTCAACGGTGAAACTCGGCCTTTAGCCATTACTAGAGATGTTTTAATCACTCCATTATTATTTGTCCTTAGATAAGCTACAGCAGCAAAGGCTTGTTCGCTGGCATCCATAAATAAATGAAGTTGAGTACATTTACTAGAAGATAATCCATCCATATAACATCTAGGAATGGTAAAGTTTTTTAAATTATTCATTTCAATTAACCAATTATTCCACTTTTGACGAATTTCATCTGATATCATATCATCCCATCCAATTTTGTCTCTCCAGATATCTTGTAAAATTATCCTTCCTTTGATGGTGGTACATGTTGAAAATCCAAGTGGATCAAAAATAGACATCACGACGCGAAGACATTCTCTTTTTGTTGGAGTTAAACTTCCATCAATAATTTCTGGATTTACTTTATGGAAATTAAGTCTGAAAGTAAATACATCATATTCCGCATCCCACCAAAGTCCAAGAATTTTCTCCACTGGTAATTCAGAATCAGCTTTTAATTCTTTCACCGACTTTGACTTGATATTTTCAGGAAGTTTATCCATGATAAATTTTGAGTTACTCAACCATCCACAAATTTCAAACCCTCCGTGTTTATGAATTTCAATTACTTCTTTAATACGATTCAGAGCTTCCTCTTCATTGTCACATGAGTCTAAAAAATCATCCATGTATTCTTTTTCTAAAATTGATTTTACTGACTCTGGATATTTCTCTGAGAATTCTTCAGCATTTGTTTTTATCACAAAAAGAGCAGTTGACGGTGAACAGGTATTTCCAAAAACCATAGAATCCATTACAAAGATTTCGGGTGACTTAGTTCTATTCATACCTCTCCAAAGAAATCGTTGAGCATTCACATCTTCTTTCCTTATCTTCACTTGGTGGAACATTTCCTTAATATCTCCAGTAAAGGCAATCGGATGTTGACGAAACTTCAGAAGCACAGAAGGAAGTGGATTTAATAGATCAGGTCCAGTCACTAAGAAATCATTTAAACTCAGTCCTCTTGATTTTGCTGCTGCGTCGAAGACTAATCTAAATTTTCCTGGTTTATTTGGATTTATCACTCCAAAGAAAGGAAGATACCAAGTTTTTTCCGTCATCATCTTGGATTCTTCTTCAGTCAACTTTCTTGCATAACCAGTAGAAATATAATAGTCTATTTTTTCACAAATACTATCAGCAAATTCAGAGTTATTGTCCATCTTCTTTTCAATTGACTTGAGTCTTTTGAAGGCATTGTTGTTACTCTCAGGAAATTTATTCTCTTCTTTTTTCCACAATAATCCACTTTCGAATCTTCCATTTATTCTCTGTGTCGTTTTCTTTAAAATTTCTAAAGCTCGTTGATCTTCTCTTGATCGAGGTTTTACATCATTCACTTTTACACCAAAATTGTCAGTTGAGAACGAGTCCTTGATTAGTTGATGTAAATTATCCTCATCATCTTCTTGATTATAAACTGTCATTGTAAATTCTTGATCAACTCTACAATGAAAATTAGAATTATTACCATGAAGAGTCCATCCGAGATGAGTCTTTGATAATACTGGAGCATTACTTGGTCCTTCAATAATTTCTCTCGTCAAGATCAAATGACAATTATTTTGCCCAATTAAAATAGTAGGAGCACAATTTTGATACGAGTCTAATCCCACATTTTTTAAATGTTTCCAGTTCTTCAATAATTTTCCAACATTAACTGATTGAGTAGGTAACTTGAGATTAGACACTGTACGAGCATTTTCAACTGAGAAAATAAAATCTTCATTCATTCCTTTTATTTTCAAACTTACTCTTTTAGATTTTGTATCTTCTTGAATACTACCATCAGTCCATGATAATTTGAGAGGTGAAATAATTCCTTCCAATCCAAGTAATTCTGCTACTGAACTATCAATCAATGATGCAGTCGAGCCATCATCCAACAGAGCATAAGTATTTAATTCACCTTTTGGTCCAAATAATTTGACAGGTAAAATACGTAGAAGTACTTGATTAAGTCGAGGAGGTGTTGTCAAATTAACTATTTCCACATTCTCTCTCTTTGAGGAATCATCAGATTCTTTCTTCTTATAAGTATAATTTGACTTAAAAATTTGATCGTTTTCTTTGTGTAATAATTTATGATGAGGTCTTGAGCAATCACCAATTCCACACTTCTTTGTCTTCTTCATTTTACAAAATTTCATATTATGATCTCCTTTAAGACAACAGAAGCATAATTTATTATCAACAACAATTTTCCATCGATCATCAGAATCGAGAGAAAGGAACTTTTTACAATTTTCTAAACCATGTTTATATTTGCAGATTACACAAGTTTCTACCGATGAACTTGGAGTGGTGGTGGTGGTAGTTGTTTTCCTATTGTTGTTGAAATTTGCTTTTTCATCATTATTACTATCTTTAAAATCTTCTGTTGTTGTTGTTGTTACCGGACTGGTCCTTCTCTGTCCTTTAGTTGGTTTGGTATTTTTGAAAGGATATGAAGTAATTTTTATATTAGTAATATGAAGAAGAGATGTTGCAGTAGTATGAAAAAAATTAGAAAAATCTCCAACATTTGGTGCAGATTCAAAACTAGAAATCTTCTCAGCCCATTTAATCTGAAGAACATAAGGAAGTTTCTGTATCAATTCATTCATCAAGATTGGATTCCTCAAATGATCCCAAAGTTTGAGAGATTTCATTGTCTCGGTCATGTTTCTAATTTTAGAAGAATATTGAATAACCGCTTCTGGATCGTTATCTTTCAATGCTGGAATTTTTCTTACTTTCTCAATTAAATCCATAATAATTTGTTCTGGACGACCAAACAATAATTCTAGTTCTTCAATAATAACAGGAACATTTTCTGGAGTACATAATAATGCTTCAATTGATTCTCTTGCCCGTCCTCGTAGACATTTTTCTAATCTTATAATATTCTCTTCATTTGAAAATTGTCCTGCTTCTGTCGTTCTTTTGAAACAAGCAATAAAATTACACCACTTTTCTGGTTCTCCTGAGAATATTGGCAAATCTTTAGAGATATTTTGACGAACTAATATTTTCTGAACTTCATTTGATGAAGACGATGCATTTTGGTGTTGAGAATTTTGACTTAAATGAAATCCAGTTTCAATAGCTTTTGTAAACAGAGAAGAGAACTTTTCTAAAATGACTTCTGTTGAATCTTTCTTGACTTCAGTGGATTCCCTACGAAATTCATTTTCTTGTTCTTTTTCTGATTGTTGTTCATGAACATAATTATTGTTTTGATTAACTGTGTTTTAAATCTTTATACTCACTTTTGAAGATTTGTTCATTTTTAAATTTATTATGATCATCCTGTTCACTTGGTTCATAACAATCCAAATCATCAAAATCTCCAATTTTACTTCGATTATCAACTGAACTATGATGACTACTTTTACATTCCATTTCAGCTTCAAGTAATGCAAGTCTTGCCTTTTCTTCAGCATCAGCAATTGCTGCCATTCTCTTAATTCTATTTACATCAGCAAGAGCACTTTGAGCTTTTAAAATAACAGCAGCTCGATTTGACATTTTACTATTTTGACTCATTCTAGAATTATTAGTTTGATGAGACTTACTTGACAAGATACTTGAAGGTTTCTTAATTTGTAAAGGTGAAGTATGTTGTTGTTGAAATGATGCTGGATGATTTATTGTTGAGACAAGTTCATTTATTCTATCTTGAAACATATTCATATCATCATCTTGAATATCAGGAGGTTGAGCAGGTTTTGGCATTGGTGTACTTTGTCTGACTTGTCGATACTCCCCCTCATGTGGATTAATATTCTGATGGTGATTATTTTGAAGATAGGCAGCTCCATTATTTCCTTGTCCATATCTTTGTGGAGGCTGTCCAGCATTCACTCGTTCAGTACGACGAACCATTATATGATTGTTATCATTCATTTTGTTTCAGAATAAGTTAATCACTTTTATATTAATAATAATTATTGGTATTTTACACACTATTGCTGGAAAACGCCTTCAACAGAGTGTGATTTTACTTATTCAATAATATTATGTAAGTACATTGAATTACACAAACAGTATTGTATAACATATCTTTCAGTATCAAGTTATAGATATATTATTATTGATGAATTACGCTATCCGCTGGTTAACTTCCATCAACAGGATAACGATTTTACTTCAGAAGTCGCCAATAATAATTATATAAGTACTTTTAAATTCTTCAGGGTGTTGATGTTGACAAAAATATTCAATTCAGGTACTTTTCGTTGTCACACTTATTTTTGAAGTTCCGGTCAAGAGTTTCAGTCCAAAATAAGGAGAAAAGATAATTTTAATCACAATCAACACTATTTACTCAATTATATTTCAATTCACCAGAATCGGAATTCCACAGTGAAGGCACCATGTTAGTGATTGTCCAAACTAACCCAAAATAGCTCAGTTCAATTTATCTAACAATTATGCTTTCACGTACAAAAAGG
>JAQGBH010007458.1:0-10966 GCA_034698265.1 Sminthurinus aureus
TTGGTGGTCATAAAAGTAATTCATGGTGGCAGAAAAATAAAACAATTATCGAAATTTTGGTGGCAGAAAAAGCAATTTTGGTGGCGAAAAAAGTCCCAGCCTATTATAAATTCTAATATTATGTAACTTGTTTACATAATATTTTCTAACAGCAACACCTGTATACTGTATATGCAGTAGCTGTGAAAAGTTGTGTGACGCTGTGAAGAGCCACGATAGAGTGTATCAATGATTATGCCATGTGTTTGGAAAAGTTTTTAAGCATGACAAATAATAATACGATTGTACATTGTTTTTTATTTCTAACTTTTATAATGATAACAATAATAATAATTAATATTATTATTATTTTATACCAAGCAAATACATTCATAAAAAATTATTCCATTTTAATTTCAAAAAATGCACATTGCACATACAAGCTGCATATTATGTATAATGTTTTGAATTTTAAAGATTAGACTAAAAAAATCTTAAATCTTGTGTGTAAAATGGAAAAACTTTTGAAATCCTGTTTATAAATATTTTTTTTGTAAAATCACTGTCATTTTACATTTATTATGAAAATACTTAACTGCTTTGCATTATAAACAGGCATCTCAGAATGACAAAGAGTTTGTAGCAATAAAAACTTTGGAATGCGTATTATACTAAAAAAAAGTACCATATGCAACTGATAAGTAGCACATACATGTACATAGGAATAGCTGATTATCATTATTATTTATTATTTACTCTCTATATTATCGATGGCTCATCATTCGCTGTCTTTGTACATTCATAAATCACGCTTTCTCCGGGCAAACTTTCACCATGTTAAAAGTACACCCTTTTAATTCTTGCATCCACTCCTAAATCCTAAATCATTTATTAACCATTAATGAAGCGTGTAAATTTAAACATTACATTACAAATGTTCTTTCATCAATTTTCATCACCCATCGTGCCAAATCATCTGCATATAAGTAACAATAACAACAACAAGCAACTTGCTACTTTTATAGAAACTTTCAATTTTCGATTCAATTCAATGTCGCACGCGATACATATATCCGTTGATTACGCAACACCTAATACCTATTACCTAGCAACAAACTGTGCAAGTCCACATCACTCACTCTAACGTACATCTTGTAACTTGTATACAGCACCATAAAATATAATCTCTTATTGATTTGAAAAAAACCTTTATTAATTATTGATGTATCCCAAAAAACTACTCAACTCAAAATTAATTTTACATGGATTTTGCTACCTTTGCTAGGATTTTATTTGCCTGTTTTTTTTCTGTTTTTTTATGCGCAAGTAAGCTACTGTATTTATAACCTGTAACCTATACAAATACTATTTTCTTCATTCACATGCTGTGAAAAGAAGAATAAAGTGAATAAAGTGAAATGTCTATGTTCTACACTCTACATTAAAAGTAAAAAGCGGAAGCTGGCAGAAAAGCTTATGGTTGGAAAACAAAGATTTCTAAAAATAATGCGTGAGTTTAATTGTCCGTGGACCAAAAAGTAGTTAAAATCAAAAAGCTAGTTAAATGGATCTGCAAATATTCAACCATACATAATTATTGATCTAAACGTCCATGTACACATTTTTAACTGCCTATAGTTAATCTTGGCATTAGTAATAAAAGTAATAATATGAATGTTCGTTCCCGTGTAGTAGGCTAACCAAAAACAAGTTCCCGTGGACCTTTTTTTACGTAATTTAGGTATGAAACTCTGTATACCCCGTTGAATTTCTATAGTTACTACAGATTTTAAACGTTAGTGTAGTGATTAGTTCATTTTAGTGCAATGGACAGCAACTGTAATCTGCAGTCACTATGGAAATTCACGGTAGTACAGAGGTTCAAAGATCCTCAGGAATACTCCTACTATAATATAAACAGTGTAATGCATATATTTTGAAACGCAGGAATAAATTGGTGGTGTAGGTCAAGAGTTGACTCGTTTGTTTTTTTTGTTTTTCCTCGATGGTTGTAAACAGTAGTCAGTGTGGTCGTGGTTATGTTGCTGATGGTTTTGATGTGTGTGGTGGGGCAGGAAAGAAAAAGTGCAGTATATATAAACAATGAGTTGTATCGTATATATACAAATTTGTACTTGTAAAAACGAAAATTTCGTTTGTTTGCATCTTGAGTGTTGTTTATGAGCTGTTGATAGGATCCATGTATCTAAATGAGCAAAAAAAGTAAGTAAATAAGCATAATATGTAATAATAATTTGTAATTTGTCATCGTACAAGAATTTACATGTAAATTTGTGTATTATACTACATACTACTGTACACTGGACAGTACAAACAGAGAGAAGCAGAAAGTATAGTAAAAACATATTAAGTTTTAGAATTTAGAATGTGAGTGAAGGGCCATACGGTGAAGAAAATAAAATGACAGTTGATGAGATGCAAGTACAAATGAGAAAAGCCCAGAATAAAAAGCGGTCGAGAACAAGCGAAAGTTTTTTCCACTCGAGCTGATTCGCATCCAGGCGAATTTGGTTGGCCGTCCTCATTTCACACTTCTCAATCGTCTCACAGATCCTCGTGGCAATCCGAATAATTTTCATTTCCAATTCATCTGCCTTTGGATCAAATCGGGGTGAACGCTGAATCACATCTGAATAGTCAAACTTCCTACTTGCCGACCTACATTATTTTTTATAGGAGGATTAGTGGTTGGTAAACCATAAAAAATATAGATTTTTAAGTCATTGTTGTGATTTCAGTGACCTTTTCTTTGAATAAAAAATGGTTTTTCCCCCCATACACACAACAAAGTTTTGATAAAAAGCTTTTAAAATTTTGGATGAATAATGAATAATGAATAACCTTGGATCAAGACGATGTCCCAAAATTGTGGGATGTAAACCCTGTAAAAAACAATTTGTGGTCCATTATAAAATTAAAATGCCAATAAAAACATAAGAGTAACATTAAACGACACTAATAAAACACATTTTCATCCGAGGTTTGTAAAAATACATGACAAAATAACAGCTACTTTTCACTCACAAATCAAGTTAAATGTCAAGTTACTGACGTAAAGTTTAAAAATACTAAATAAGACTAACAAACTTGATGGAAATCTTTGGTACAAAAATTTTACATGTATTTTACATACATTGTATTCAAATACTTCCACTTTTCAAATGAAACATTCTCAAAAAACATACAAAATAATAAAAAATCTCTTCCACCCCCAAAATACAGTGCGTTGATATTGAACCACTCAATTGAAGATTTATATTTCATCCAATAGTAAATATTTACTCAGGACCGACTCAAGATTCAAGATGAGAGTTGAGACTTTTGTACCAACAAAAGAGCGGAACGGACAGCAAAATAATGTTCACTTTAACTATTTTTCAAAATTCATTTTCAATTCCAGTTTTCAGTTCATAGCTTTACAACTTTTGATACGATATTACGCTGTTTGCTTAGAAATATTTCGGGAAATAGGGATGTGAGAGCAAAGGGAGCAGTGACTACGTTTATATCTACATGACATCACCTTCAATATGAATGGATATTGCGTACTCGAATAAATCCTTCTTTTTAACTTTGGTTCAATTCCGAAATACACACAATACGTTGTGGAGGGATGTAGAAAAGCATCTTCAAAAAAATCATCTAGGAAAAGATTAGAATATGTAGAAAATGGATGGCCAATATTATATGGTTCATAAATATATTTTACACATCTATTCAAACGCACACATCCACACACACACACTCGTACAAACAACCATATTTGGGTCATATTTCATTCAAATACTCTCCATATTCAACTTGTGTAAAGAAAAGGAGAAAAGTATGCATATAATAAATATATTATATTGCACTAGAGCCACCAAACGTCATCCGTCGGTCTCAGTCAATTCCCCTTACTTGGGCGTGATGGTCAAAGAAAAAAATAAAGAAAGATAGAGTTGCAAATAAACAGTAAGTTGTTGACTTTGGAATTCGGCATTTGGAATTTGGAACATGTTAGAAAGAGAAAGTCTTAGAGGATTTTTAGGGGAGTCCTGGTAAACTTTTCTAGTTTCTGCTTTCTACCCCAAAATAACAAATGACAAATAACATGAGAAATATTTCAAACAAATTGAATAAGGAATATTTTCTGATAAATCTTGATATCTTCACTACAAAATTTCGTCTACTCATTGTCTTTAATTTTTTTGAAGCATATTCATAATTTACTTATTTAATTTACTCCTGAAGAAGGTAGAAGTTTCTACCGAAAGCTTGAATAAAGTTTGTAGAATTCTGTTGTGTCTTTAAAACTGCTTTGACATATTCATAATATTTTATGTAAATGGGAGACTCTTTTGAAATATAGAAGTAATCATAAATATTTTCTACACTGTACAATCTACAATCTACAGCTTTTCCCTAACGATATTTTAATGCCTGTTAATATGCTGAGCAAAGTAAAATATGAAAAGCTCATTTTGTACTCGTTTAAATCTTGACACTAATTGTAAGAAAAAATGTCTCGTTGCAGATTTCATTTTGTAAAAGTGCCTCAATCTCATTTCTTTGTTTTTATACAATGTAAAATGTACAATCTACAAACAAATGTACTAAAGGCCCAAAGCTTCCCCGTTTTTCTATTTTCTATATTCTACTATAGTATGATCGTCGGATTTCTTTGTTCTTGCGTCTGCATGAAAAATATACGCACTCAAAAATATGGACACAAGACACCAGACACAAGACGCAAGCAAAACGAAGACGAAGAAGACAAAAAAGATGAAGAGGAAGAAAAACAAATCTCTTCAGTGTAGTAAAAGAAGGAATTCCAGATTTATTTGCAGCCGTCCAGCAGTCAGAAAAGGAATTCAAAATCCGTCAAGAATATTAATCATCACATTAAATTACATTGTACGTACGTTTCCTTGTTTGCACAGCGTACAGTGTACAGTCGGTCATATGACGTACTTACTATTTTTCCTACTGCTTGATGTTCAAAAATGTAGAAAGACAAAGGATGGAAAAAGAAAGTTTCACTTTGTGCATCTGTACTATCTACAACCAAATAATATAATATTATATTATATTATGTTGCATAGAAACAAAATTACACATGGAACATTTAATAATTTTTTAGTTCCGTTTTCTTTTTCCTCATACATATACATAATACAACTTATTCAAATTCTTTATGCACACAAGTATCTATAAAGTACACAAAATGTGCATATAGTTCGTTTTCTTGGGTCATGAGTGGACCAGATTTCTTTCAGAGAACTTTAAATTTCAGATGCAACTTATAAAGTAGCAAGTATAGCAGTGCATAAATTGTAAATTGTCCTCCGGTTTCTCAATGCAAATAGGTAGTTGCAGTTTCCCGAGACTTTTTGCAACATCTCCTACATTTTTCCTCCTACATTTTGTCCATACCGAATTCAACATTCAACCATATTTACAGAAGCTTGAGGCTTTTAAAATTCCACAGTAGAATACAGAGATTTTTTAAGAAACTGATGAAATCGTACTTTAAGCCAATAGTCCAAGGTCCAAGACATAGTATTATATAATATTATATCTACTTTTTGTTTAAACTCTCAAATTTTACAACTATAATGCTTTTTGGGTTCACTAAACGAGCACTCCTCAACAATTTGGAACATTTTAAGAAAATTGGAGCATCTCTCCCTTACTTTACATTTTACATGCGTGCATGCATGAAATTTCAATGCAAGAATAAAAGTTTATTCAAACAAGCAAACTTACAAGTTAAGCAAACTTTTTGTTTGTTTCTTTCTTTACCATCAAAAAATTTTCGGTGAATTCGTAATGTTCAAGTAAAATAAATCTGTACGGTTTCCAGTTTCTGAACGTTCAAATATCCAAACGTATTAAACGATTAAAGGACAACCTCACTCGAATTCAGAAACACTTTTCAATTTTAATAAAAGTCTTGAGCTTTAAAAAGTCTTCTGTGTATCTCCGAGCATTAAAATTCTAACGTGACTTTCTGCAGAGGAGAAAACTTATATGATTTCTTTAAGCTAACTCAATATTTCTTCTACCCCCTTTTCTCAGTTTACTGGTGGCTCTGCACTGAGTACTGTGTGCTGTGCACATTTTGAAACATGCTGGTCTGCTGTATGCATTCACGTGTTGAACGGAGGACAGAAAAGACTGTATACTGCATAGCATAAAATGGAATAGCAAGTGACTAAAAGTACTTATGATGCTTTGGATCTTTGGATCTTTGGATTTTGGATAGAGATATCAAAAATCAAGAAGCAACCGGAAAATTCACCAAAAACAATGGGAAAGTGAAAGCTTGTTGACTTCAAATGTGTGTGTGTATCAGGGACGCGGGTAGAATAATATTTAGGAAATCAGAACTTCTTATTCTGGAGAAAACACACGCACTCGGAAATACACGTTTCTGTACATAATGTATCCACATTTGGCGTGGAGCCTATAATATATAATACATAGCCTTGGAAAAACACAATCAGACATCATCAGATGACTGCGAGAATAGAATTGAAATTCGAAAGGGAAAGCAGAACAAAGCCCGTCAAAAATGAACATGACAATGGGAAAGAAAATGAATCATGTCCCCATAGACTGTACAGCACACACTGCACACTCTCGTTAGTTTTGTTCTTATGTTTCTTATTTTAGAAAAATATTGACGGGCTTCTCTGAATAATTCTAATATCGTACTGCTGTAATTTATAAACTTTATATAAAAACCTGTACGTATTTTTGGCCTATAAAAATCCACATGGGAAAAAAGAATCAATATTTTCTGATTTAAGATTCAAGTCTGTAATCTGTAACTATGAAATACGAAGTAAGTTTTTACGTTCATGTTTTGGTTGAGGTTGATTTAAAGATTTAAAGGCTCAGGGTTGATTATTTGTACCTCATCAACTCGGTTGAATTGCACTTTTGGATTGATCACTGATCATATTATAAAGGTCAGACTTCAGACAGAAACAAAGGGGTAAAAAGAAGACACATGCTAAAGAAAAGCTCAATTTCTATTAGTATAAGAAACGGTAAAAATACCTTTTTAAAACAATTACCTATCCACGACCCATTCATAGTCCAAACTCATGTCATATGTGTATCTAAATATACGTACGTACTTATGCCAATGAGCTCTCTTAGAAAATTTTTGTCGTCAAGTTGCAATAAAACGGATACTCTCTCGGGCCACTATGACATTTGTAGATATGTACGAAAGCAACCAACCCTAATATTATCTCAGGTTACCCAAAATGCCTACTTCAAAGCATGTTGAACACCAAAGCGATAAAACGTCAAAGCCAAAGTCAAAAGTCACAAGTCATTTAATTTTGGTTTTGGGATAATCGATTTGGTATTCAGTATTCAGTGTTCAGAAAAAAATCGATATGTCTTCAATCAATCAGTCGCTCAACCATTGAATTTGCAATTCTTAAGAAACTTGGAAAGAAATTTTCAAAAGAAATGCATATTTTCCTCCTGTTTTTCCTAGCAGAATGTGTGTTCCGTGGTCTATTCAAAATTCAAATGTGACCTTTGGTATTTTTGCATCCGAACAAAGTGGTCTAAAATACCTACGGATTTTGATGCTACACTGTGAATTTCTCTATATCTCTCTCATCAGCTTTCATGTGTGTAGTAAAAAGTAAAATATATAAAATTCATGGGAGAACTAATTTAAAATATAAAATGTAGTTCAGTATCTAGATTTTTTTGATTTAATTTGATTTATAGTTGAACATCACAAATATGTAAAAAAAAGTCATTTATTATTTACTATTCTTCCAGAATTTTCGTGGTTCAGCTTTAGCATAACATACTATGAGACGGAATTGAAAGTACAGAGAACATAAGACTGCAGACTACATATACATGTCACATGTCACTTGTTCGACCAGTTTGAAGCTTGAAGTTCTTGTTGCATTTTTTTATGGTAAAAGAGAAGTATTACTATTATTCCAAAGCACAAGCCCAATTTTTCGTTTGGAGTGTTATATCAGTTATCAGAGGAAAGTATTTCCAAATTTGCAAGAATTTTGAATGCGCCGCACTCCTCACTCCACCGTACCTAAAAATCTGCATTCACGTTCCTGAATAAATTCCCTTTGTATTACCAGTCTAGTACAATTTACAATGTTCAAGGTTCTAGATCCCAGGTTCCAGGTGAATTTTTGACACGTGTTCAACTCTTTTGAACAGAGAGACTTAACAACATTTAATTAGACTGCAAGTTTGTAAGGAAAAACTAAAGGAGCAAAGGAAAAGGAAGAGAGAAAAGAGCAAAAGTACCTATAAATGTGTGAAAAGTTTGAGGATGGAAAGAAACAGGGACACAAAGAAAAGAAATCTGCACTGTAATTTGTACTCCTTTAAAAAGTTTACGTTCTCGGTATTCCGTAACTATAATATGTATCATGTACCATGTATCATTTGCTACAGTTTGAAAACCGAGAATCGAGAAAGCACAAAAAACAAAACAGAAGCAAAGTGTTGTAATAAATTGAAAACTGAGACAAAGAATATATATTGCATATTTCACAGTCACTAATAATGAAGGAAAGTTTTTTTGACTATTTTTAGTGAAAATAGAAAATAGAAGTCCACCAATGTTTTTTACTCTGTGATAAAAAGAAATAGAAAAACTTCTTGCCGTGTCAATAAATGGAATACATATGGTAAACTATACACATAAATACAAAATAGCACCATATATAAAGTGATATAGAGTTATATGAAATACATTGATGCATGGTATGTGGTATATTAGAAAACGTACGTTTAGTTGCAAACGGATCTCTCTGAAGGATTCTAACTGGTCCTTGGGTTCATCAGGAGGATCCACACTGTTCTGTACGAGCAGAAGTCTTGCACAACACCTCAGGATGAGAAAACGTAGAATTTTAGGAACTTTAACTCCTCGGAAACCCCTATGATGAATGTTTAGCGTCACAACTGCCATTGCTGAAGCAAAAGTGACAATGCAGATTGACACACCGTAGTAGACACCTATCAATTTTCATATTTTACAGACAACAGACAACCAAAGACTGACAGTCATATCCTCAACGTTCAATGTTCAATATTCAAATGAATAAATAAAACTTGAGCAAAGTTTACGTCACGATTATTGATAAAATGTAAAATGTAGCTCATTTCATATATGTATTTCATATTTCATACCAATTAACGGCGTTTTCTCTGTGGGCGGTAAACTTTCTCGAATTGTCATGAGAAAGACCTTTCATATTAAAAAAAAGAACATAAATTTTTTTGTTTTTTCAACATAGTATTATTCCATTCTTAGAATTTCGAATTTCGAAAACTTGCTTCTTTCCTAGTATTTAGTTTCAAAAATCAAAATCAAAATAGAAATGAAGGATTCAAATTCTTAACTTACTGTCATACTGAGTAGTGCAGATATACCGAGAGTAACTTTTTCTCCGGAGTCTGACGGCACAAAGAAGACCAAGAGAGCTGTTAAAATCAAAGAATAAAACTGGTAAAATTTCTATTATATATAAAAAGTACAACTACAAATATTATTTAGCATTTATTATACAAATAATATGTATAATAAATACATAAAGCTATATGATGGGAGACAGGATTCACACATTTAAAATTTACAGTTTCTTAGCATTGCATCCACTGTTCTTTTGAAATTTGAAATGTTCAATATTCAGTATGTGTAACTAAATTTAAACTTTTTACGAGTAAATATCCAGTATCCCTTTACATTCAATGTCTATGCTGGTGTGTAAAAATTTGTTCGTTCACGTGCGTATACTAATATTATTGCTTATATGTATATTGTATAAAATATCTAATAGACTTTGTTCATATATAGATTATAGGTAGAATCGGAATTGAAAACAAAATTAAATTATAAAAATTGAATTTTGACCTTTTTTCACCATGCACAATGTACACGGTGTACAGTGTACACTAGTGTGCATTGTAAATATTGAGTAAAATTTTGTGGTAAAAGATAAAGGAGGAAGGTACATGTGTAATGTGTAATATTTTGTATAGTGTATAGTGTATCCATGTATTTTTACGATGTACGATGTAGGTGCTGTACATTGTGCAATCTACAATTTTCAAATCATCCACGAATAGCATCCGACCTTTCTGTCTCTTGTCTCTTCCACTTTCCTTACGAATTTCCACACATTTTAAAGCTTTCCACAATTCCGTGTACAAGATTGGACATGATTTCTACGTTCTTAGAATTCTCTATTCTGTATTCTATACTATCTTTGGTCCAAATTCCAAATAAAAAAGATATGTCAACTTTGATGTTATCCTCACACTGACAAGAAAGAGAAAAGGAAAAGATAAAAAAAGAAGGGGAGAAGAATGATGATGATGAATATGATGATGGTAGAAAGAATCCAGCTTCTATGTTCTCCAGTTGTGGATCAAAGAAAATGAATTTACTTCACCTGCCAAAAAATAAGGTTGCGGATGGAGGAGACCTCAATCCACTACGTTGGTAGTTGGAACAAATTTTGGGTAATCAAATAATAATAGCTGTAAGACAAAATCGTCTCTTATTGACAGTTTGTGTGACATTTTCTTCTTGCCGGTAATTTAATTTTCAAAATTATTCCATTGATTTTTTTACCTAGTATCTAGAATCTAGAATTCATATTGTAGGATACATTTATTTATTATTTATATTATGGGATTGTGGGACAAAGGTCATGTATTCTTTATCCTTTTGCTTGTGTTGGTGCTTACAAAGTTTTTTTGAATTTGGAACACTCGATTATCTCGTATTTTTTACACTTTATTATAAATTGTAAGTAGAGATAAAATGTTGAAAAATATGTATTATACAAAATAAAATGTATCCAATATCAAATACTAAATTATAATCATTAGGGGAACGCGGGGCAAAGAAAATCACTCCAAACTTTATTTAATTTAAATTTATGTAGAAGTGTGTTTGACACAA
>JAQGBH010007459.1:0-10962 GCA_034698265.1 Sminthurinus aureus
GTCGTTTCAATGGATAAAAGATTTTGAGTTCGCTCGTTTACCACTGTAATATTTTACTAAAATTATTTCATTTAATGCACAGAAATTACATAAAACAAAAAAAACTCCAGTTTTCTCCTTTTCTTGTACATTTTTTTTTGGATTTTCTGATTTACTATTTCGTTTCTCATTTCATTTGTAAAGCAAGAGAATTTTAATGGAAAACTATGAATTTTTTTAATTCGACGCAAATAACTCAAAATATATTTTTATCTATGATTTCTACACAGAAAATGAGTGATGAAAAATTCAAATCCAAATCCAACAAAACAAAAGAGCATGAACAGCCCGTTTTTATTTGTGATTACTGTCAAAAAGAATTCGCATCACCAAGTCAACTGAAAAGACATGTGCCAGTTCACACGGGCCAAAAAGATTACACTTGTAATTTGTGTGATTATTCTGCTGTTCACAAAGGACATCTTACAGAACACATCCGAAGTCATTTGAAGGAGCGACCATTCAAATGTCAAGAACCGAATTGTGCAGCTGCTTTTACAAGATCCGGAGACTTAAACGATCATCAACTTGTTCACAACAAAAACGACAAGAAATTTTCATGTTCTACTTGTCCATTTAAAACTCATATAAAAAAGTGTTTGACTCGTCATGTGAAAAGTGTCCACTGTGAATCCAGGTGTTTTGAATGTCCACATGAAAATTGTGATTATTCAGCCAAAACGAAAAGTAATTTGACAACACACTCAAAGATTCATTCTGAGGAGAAAAAAGAGGTTTGTCCTCATCCAAATTGCCGATTCAAGTCAAATCTGTCATCAAAGTTGAAACTTCACATGAAAACTCATTCCAACGAGGAGAAAAAGTTCAAATGTCATTTTTGTTCTTATTCGAGTCATCGCAGCGACCACTTGGTTATTCACGTTCGTCGGCACACGGGCAAAACTCCTTTTGCTTGTCAGCTCTGCTCTTACAAATCAAAGACCAATGACAGTTTGAAAGTGCACATAAAAATCCATTCAAATGAGGAGAAACGGTACAAATGTAGTTTGTGTAACTTTTCAAGCCATTACCATGGCAACTTGGTTGTCCACATTCGTCGTCACACGCGCGAAACTCCTTTTGCTTGTCAACTCTGCCCCTACAAATCAAAACAAAAGAGCAGTTTGAAACGCCACATGAAAACTCATGCAGATTGAACAATGAACAATCACAAAAAATTAAAAATGAATCTTCAAGCTCAATTTAGCGTGAATATTGTAAACTTTTTGGAAATATTCATAAAAGTAATCCAATCAAGCCTGCTGTTCCCTCATTCACTCAGGGAAAACTAGCCGTTCTCTTTTCCCTCATTTTCCCTCACTTCCAATTTCGTACACAGTATGCGATGGAAAAATCAAGTGAGGGAAAATGAGGGAAAGATTTTTCCCTCAGGTATCGCACATTTTCCACACTATAGATAGTAAATGAAGTCCGCGTGAGGTCTTTCGCAATTTTACAACATAACGTTCCTCGGTTACTAAAATACATCAGTGACGTCAGTTAGGCTTATATTACCAATTGCAAACGGATACGTAGGACCCACTTTTCAGGTGGGTCCCTTTTCTAAATTTATGCGTTTTACCGCAAATGTAAAATTTTAACATCTAATAAACCTAAACCATGCAGTATTGGGGAGTCTTAAGGAAGCGAAGCTGACTACTGTAATCGTTCTGTCTGTCCGTCCGTGTACAGTTTGCGTCCGCTTTGCGTCGATGAAGCTCGTAGCCACCTAGTGGCACATTTTAAAACTCGTAAGTGCAGTGGAGCCATCTAGCGGGAAAATTTTGAACTCCTTGCATACTAGGCTGGCAACTTAGCAGTATTTAGTCTGGTAATTATGCTTTGAAGGCTTTTCGTTAACCCAAACACAAGTAAAAGCTATCTAGACGCACAACTGGTCAGTGTAATAAATGCATCTTCTATTCATATCGCGTGAGTAATTTTATTAAACAAAGTGGGTTCAAATTTTTTCCAGTACTTATAGTAGTTGTTTGTGGGATCCTTTTGAAACTATTGTGCATGTTACTATATCACATGGGTTATTTGTATAGATACGTAGCGGGTTCAAATTGTATAAAAGAATTGATTAAATATTATGTAGGCATCTCTTTTGCCAATTGTGATTCATGCGCCCCATTGAGGTATCAAATAGGTCGTTTCTTTTTATAAAACGTGGGCTCAACTTTTAAGCAAAAGCTTAGTAAGTATTATTTTACGGGTTTCTATTTGAGCTATTATTATTTATACACTATATTAAAGTGTGGAGTGGGTTGTTTCATTAGATATAAAGTGGGTTCAAGTTTTGTGCAAGAAAAAATATAATATATTCTTTTGTGGGCACTAATTATTATTATGATTCATGGCTATTCTGGCTCATGCAGCCTATTAACCTACAAACTGAGCACTTTCATTAGATATACGGTCAGTTCAAGTTGATGTGGGCCCTTGTTTTGACTACTATATTCGTACATGTTATTAAATGCGTAGTTTTATTGACACAATTCGTCCAATTTGTATATACGATTTTAAATCCAATTTGTCATGCAAAATATGTATTACGAGTCCCGCACCCTAATACAGTGCAAAGTGGGCCAGTTTTTATGACGTGGGTTCAAGTTTTGTACTAGGAATGAATAAGCTGTATGTTGTGGGCAACTCATTTGGTTTGGCTGTTATGATATATCCATTATCCATCGTCTTTTCGAATGGAGTAGATCATTCAACTAGACAGAAAGTGGGTTCAAAAATTACATTAGTTTTGTTTTCTAGCATTCTACTTGAGCTTCTATGATTCGTGCATGCTGTTACCGTGTTAAGTGGGTCACTTCATTACACATAAAGTGGGTTCAAGTTTATTATTATACAAAGTATAAAATAACATTTTATGATGATTTGAATAATTATATTCATGTAGATTACCCTTTATTAAAACCCAAAAAGTTTCTATCAAGTGTGTCATTTCATTAGACATAAAGTGGATTCAGTAGATACAAAGTTGGTTTATTAGGTATAAAGTGGGTTCAGTAGATACAAACTTTGTTCATTAGACAAAATAATTGTTAATTTTACATAAAGTGGGTTCATCAGACATAAATCATACAGTTTGTTCATTACACATAAAGTGGGTTCATTAGACATAAAGTGGGTTCATTAGACATAACTAGCGGGTTTAAGTTTCTTATTCGCAGATACAATATAGTATAAAATATTTTATAAAGATTTAAAAGTTATATTTGTATAGATAATCATTTATTAAAAACCGGAAAGCAAGCAGTTTTGTTCAATTTGTCCATATTATCAATAGTCCAGTTTGTTCAATCATAATCAAGCACAATTAAATATTACATTTTCACGAAAAACTTGTTCAATGGTATTTCGAAACTTCTTAAAAAGGGTTAATCAAAAAAACTGCAATAATACATCATACACAATAATAAACTTTAAATTTCATTGTCCAAAATACACAACACTAAGAAACTTTAAGAAAGGTTATATTTACTGCTCTATGTCGTTATCAAGGTTGTGGGACTATTCCTGATCAGTGGTAAATGAGGATGGAGTTTAAACATTTGAGGTGGGATTAGATGTTGTTGTGGGACCAAATGAAGTAACAGAGGAATTGAATTCGACCAGTTCTTCAGAAGTGGGTTTAAAGATGGTAACAGCCTCCTTGTACGTTTTGGGAAGGTTAAACCATTCTTTGCACAATATTGTGTTTTCAATTGTTTTGATATCCATTGCTGCCCTATCCCCCTTATTAACGTCTGCAATTAGACTGAAGAGCCGTTCAACTGGTCCGCTGGTTGCTATTTTACAATTTACAGCTCTAGCAATTTCAAAGAGCCTGGGAAGTTCAGACTTATTCTTCGCCCAAAATACTTCAGGAGTTTCTGGCGAATAAGGCATTCCAAGATACTTAACAAGATCAGAATCTCCTGCTTCACCTGACTGTTGCTGGTTAAGGTATTTCTGCTTTATCTTTTGGGAGTATGGGCAAGAATCTTCGGGTTCGCGGGTAAGTGGGTTTTGTGGGGTTCGTCGGAAATTCATATCCTTTTCTTCTTCTGTTTGCAAATACACAAGAGCCAATTCTTTTACTTCATTGTGGGTTGGAATTCGAAACGGGTTTGATTCAGAAGAAGGGTGGTCTGTATGTGAAATAGATAAAATCAAATGAGTTATTAAATCTGCATATCCTATTTTGAACCCACACTATGCACATTCATGAGTTAAAATTATTTGAACCCTTTTACTGAGAATATTCTTTATAATTAACATAAGTCACATTAACCAATATCAAAATCAAATATGTATATTCTTGTTGGTGGGTTCACTAAGTTTTGTAATTACCTGCTTGATAAATTTCAAAAAACCACAGCTTGTACTTTGGAGCTAAGACGGTAGCTAGGATGTAATCCTGGTCAACAACAAACGGTCTCATTCGGGATACAAAAGATTCAATAATTTTGACCCGAAAGTCTTCCAAGTACAACAAGTCCTTTAACATCATCAACTCTAGGGAAACGACATTACCCAAAAAAATTAGTATGCATAAAAAAATTACACAAGTAATGAGGTTCTAGAATAGGCATTCTACATATCAGGTGTATTTAAATTGGTCTAGTTACCATCATAGGCTTTTGCTATCCCTGGGATAACTCGGTGTCCAGTTACTCCATCACCTTGTAGATCATCAGTGAGTTTAGTGACTGGAAGAGACACTGCAAGAAATTCTCCTAGTATGCCTCTGAATTCATTATTTAAAAGATCTGGCAAAGTTGCTTTTAACGCTCCCTTGCAGATACTGTGTGATACCTCTAATAAAGTTTTGAGTGTGTCAAACATGCTTTCCTGAAAAAAATGTATTCAAATCGGCGTGGTTAATTTGATTGTGAATAATGCATAATAAGTTGGGTTTAAAGGTCAAAATATTCTATTTCATGAGTAAATCATTAACAAGATTAAGATCCCACCTCATATAACATCTGACCACAGTCCACAACAGAGTTCCACCGTGTGATAACAGGTTGAGTCAACACACGACCTTCAATGTTCTTGGTGATTTTTCGAATCATTTGACGATTACGACAAAATGCTGATAAGCGTCGAATGGTTTTATCAACTCGTTTAGCTTGTGGGTCATCTTCCAATGCATCGATAAGAACGAGCTGTAAGATGTGGGCCACACAAGGAGATGGTTTAAACATGTCTTTCATGTAGAACTCTTTTTCCAAATCTAGTATTAGCGGATTTTCTGTCTGCATATTCAATAAAATATCAGTAGCCACCATTTGATCACCTTCAGAACACAAGTCTAGTCGAAGCTGTGCTGAACCGGGAACTGGGATTTGACCCACAGTCTCGTTACAATTGTCGATTTCCTCAAAGAGTAAGAAGTCGACATCGTGGAGATCTTTCATAGCTTTAATAATGTTACGCCCGCTATCACTGATGACGTGCTTGATCTGTAAAATAAATACCATTAAAAGCTAACGTTGAAGCGATTGCAAAAAAACTTGACTTCAGAAACATTATAAGTGGGTTTTGACTTAAGAAACATTATAAGTGGGTTTTGGCTTAAGAAAGATTATAAGTGGGTTTAGACTTAAGAACGATTATAAGTGGGTTTAGACTTAAGAAAGATTATAAGTGGGTTTAGACTTAAGAACGATTATAAGTGGGTTTAGACCCTACCTTGTTTTGTAACATTTTATTCACAACAATGTTCTTGACAACTGAACCAATATAGGATGATGTATGAGACTGGTGGAGTTCTTCTACAGCAATAGTTAAGAGTTTCCATTGAAACTTTTCATCCAGAAAACAAATCCTTGCCCCAAGTACACCTTTATTCACTTTTGAGGACCAACAATCTACTATTAAGGTTGCACAAGAGACCTTCTCAAGAGTCGTTTCCATTTCAGTTTTTACCTGTTTCAGATACAAATATCGTTAATAAATAACAAGGTGAAACTTGTACTTAAGAAATGTAATGTTTGAAATTTTAATAGCGTATGTGATAACAGGCTTCACAACCCACCTTGGTTTCTGACAATGTACACAGCATATCTTTAATAGTGTGCCTTGAAGGTAACACAACGTGTGGGTCCAAGAAATTTACAAGTCTTTTAAAGGAAAATCTCTCCACGTCCGAAAAGGGGTGATTTCCATCCACAATGTACTGAAGAAGTAATTGTAAAAGAGTCTGCTGGCGCTTGTTGGACCATTTGTATTTTTCAAAGGACCCATATTCAATAAGACCCGCATCATTTAGTGTTAGAACTCCAAGGTTCAGACTAGAAGGATCAACTAGCTTGTGCACAGACTAAGACAAACAGAAATACAACGTTCAACCCATAAATTAGTGTTATAATACTTTTTGTAAAATCTGACAACCCACACCATTCATATTTTAAGAAATTGACGAATAATGCTTACTTTTAAATGCCGTGCAAAGTTGTCATAAGACCCATTTGAACAGCTCTTCAGGATACCATTTTTGCATTGAATACATAGCACTAGAAAGCAGGGACTAACTGGACTCGCTGCCTGGTAGCCTTGACGAACTATTGATTTTTTCCTTGTTGTCCCATCGACCAGTTTATGACCAAAGTATTGTCCATGTTGAGTACAAAAATCAGAAAGATGAAACCCAGAGACATGATGAATTTTTATGATGGAAGAATCACTAGTAGACGGCTGGGTTCCTGTTACAATGGAGTATTTCTTGAAGGCATCTGGGATGTCTTTATCAAACTCATAGATTTTCCCTTCAATTAACAGTCGAGGTTTATTTTGTGGCACAACAGGTGAAGATGATGTTGAAACAGAAGTGTTTGAAATCTGTGATGAGGAAAAACATGTCGAGGAAAATTCGGATAAGGTTGATTCATTTAAGATGTTCCCTTTCAAGTTTCTCTTTCTTGAGCTACTATTTGAGCTTTTACTTATCAAATTTTCAAGGAGCTGGTGTGTCTTGGTTGTTTTCTGCTCCCGCTCAGATTTGGTTAACCTTGGTTCTTTAAAAGGTAGCAAATGTCAAAAATGTTTTTCAGTTCAAGTAGTGTCATACATACCATGTTAGGTACATATAGTGTTATTAATAGTTTTTGAAGTTTTAAGAAATTTAAACCAACTTACTCTTTAGCTTCTGGGATGACGTTTGCTTTGGAAGGTTGCGAGCTCTTTCCAAAAGATCATCCAGATCGGGCAAAGTAGATGTGGGTTCAGTTGCAGAAGACGGTGGGTCCAAGCTTTTGTTGACCTTCTTCTGGTGCAGCTTCTTCGCTTTGGGTTTAGAAATAGATGTACTTGCATCAGAGGAGCTTTCTGAATCAGGATCTAAATAAGAGGTTTGTCACAGACAAGTGTTAAAATCTAGGTAAGGAATTTCTAGGACATAACAAGTAGAATTGAAAATAGGTGCTGAAAGGGAACATCACCCGCATCAAATAAGTTATATATCTGTAATGTAAAGCAAGCTTCATTAGATTTACCATAAGAACTGCTACTACTTCTTAGTCTTCTTTGTCTTGGTGTAGAAAGTTTCACTGAAGTTGTAGTAACTTTCTTGGGTCCTCTCGAGACCATCAATCTTCTGCTCTTAGCTTTTAATGTGGGTTCCACGGAACCAGCAATATTTGAATTTTGACTTTGGCCTGTGATAACAGGAGAAGAGGCAGCAACTGGGTCCTCTGGCTCACTACTACTGGAACGTGTGATCCGTCTTGTAGATGTAGTTGGAACAGGAGATGATGGTAACTGCACATTTTGAGACTTGTTTGGAGTGCATGGAGCCTTGAAAATAAACCCACCATTTTGCTTAGCTTTCCTTCGTAGAGAAACTCGACTTGAACCACTATCTGTGCCACTAAGTGAGCTAGCTTCACTATCACTATCAGGTCTACACAAGATAGAAAGCGTTACAGAAGGATAAAATTAGACAGTAATTCAGCAATGAAAATTTTAAACTCGTGCACTTAATGTGGGTTTCTCTTACAGCAGCAGTTCAATATTGGATACCCCAAAACTGTTGTGTTAAAAGGTAGAACTACATCTAATTTTTAAGGAAACCCACATAACATTCAAGGGATCTATGTAGAAGTTCTAAGTAACCCCATAATGTTGAAGAAATTTGAAGTTATAACTCAAGCGTTAAAAGTTGTGAGGAACCCCCGAAATTAGAGAACCCACGAAACTAGAGAACCCACAAAATTAGAGAACCCACGAAATTAGAGAACCCACGAAATTAGAGAACCCACGAAATTAGAGAACCCACGAAATTAGAGAACCCGCAAATTTAGGACCCACAATCACGTGATTTGTTTTGGAGGTAATTATACGATATTGATATATGCTTTATATAGAACAATGGGGATATACTTACTGTTTCATGCTGAAGCCTATTTTACTATAAAGAGGAATTTATCAATGCAAGTATAATATACTATGCATATGTATATTATATAGTACGCACTTTAAATAATATTAAGCCACTTATGTAAAAAAACTATAATTTTATAAACAACAAATAAAGAAGTTGAGAGGAAGAGTAACTGTGTGCTCGTGGTCCAGCGTCAGTATGAAATGCTGTCCAACTAGTACGCACAGTACACACCGCATGGAGTAAGAGGTGCCGAGGGAAGCTTTATACCTCGTTTTCCCTATTTCGCAATCTTCCCTCATTTTCCCTCATTCTCCATTTCTCATACCTGAGTGCATGAGGGAACAACAGGCTTGAATCCAATTGTTAAGCAAATATTATAATTTCAATGTTCTCCATTTGGACTATTATTTTCTGTAAACTAAGCAAAAATGACTAAATTTTTATAAAACATTCCATCCACAAAATGTATGCTCAACTCTGTCAATTTTCCCTAGTTCTTTGTCCACTTTAATCATTTTCAGCCCATTTTCCAATAAAATGTTTGCAGTTGTATGATTTTGCAAGCCAATTTGCTTCACTTCAAATCTCAACCGTATAAGTAGAAGGCTTTTGTGAACTGCAAAAGGTTTGAGCGGCGTTTAACTTTAGAAAACTATAGCCGAGAAGTTTTGAAGGTTGTTCAAAATTTCCGTAGCGTGACAAAATATCTGTTTGGAGTTCAAAATAAATATCCTGACAAGTATTTTCGTTGAGTATGAGATTTTGCAATTCAGCCGAATCAACCGCCTTTTAAAATCCATGATATACATTTCCCATTTTACATTGACAAATAAAATCCAATTTTGTAGGTTCTACAGCGTGCGTGTTTTATGTAGTTTGATATCGAAATGGATGACTTTATCAATTCCGTCATTCGAAAACTGCCTTCCTGTCCATCCTTTCCATTTGTAACTTGTTATTTCTAAATTTTAAGTTTCATTTCTAATCAGTATAAGTCAATTTGACAAACACTTGATATATTTCGCTTCCAGAAAGAGTCGAAAATCCGTCGTTAAATGTCAAAATCACACGTTCAACAGGGCAAAAGCGACAAGACTCTATAAGAAATTTTCAATTTTCAGATGGAAAACAAGCCTTCTCTATCTGACAATTGGGAAGGCTTGTGCCGTCTCGAGTCTCGTGGAATCTCAAAATGAGATAAAAGAGCATTGTATTTGTAAGTGAAGCGAGAGAAAGCCAAAATCCAGATCAAAGTGTGAAGTGAGGAATCGTAATTTCCGATTCAGAGAAACGTTTGTTTAAAAGCAAGTTCAAAGAATTCGGATTCTTGGACTGAAACGTTTGGGTTTTTACTGTTTCGAATTTCGAGTGGACGGGACTTGTTTTTCATGTGGTCAACACTCTTTTTTGTCTTAATCTGACTGATCTGAAATTCAAATTCAGACAAGTAATTGAGTTTAAAATTTATATTGTGCTATAGAATTATTAGCGAAGCTAAAAATTTAAAGAAATGTTGTTATTGTGAACCATGCAGTGTTTGGGCTGTGGATTTTCAACGCCGTTTAGTAAAATTTAGAGTCAAAACCAAACATCTAAGATACACAGTAGCGGTCTTAGGCATACGCAAAGTACGCAATTGCGTAGGGCGCCAAGGAAGAAGGGCGCAAAAAAGCGAAAAAAGGGGGGGTGCCAAATAGAGAAGAGGGGGCGCCAAAAGAAAAGTAGGGGCGCAAAAATAGAAGACGGGGCGCCGAAAAAGTGAAACAGAGGTGAGAGAAAGTGTCATGCGACATTTGCACTCAAAAATATTTTGTATGTTTGTATCACTGCAAATTCATGCTTCAGCTGAACGCCTCACAACAAATTTGCTTGCGTAATACGTTCCCTCGAGTCTTTTTACTTTTACTTTCTTAGTAGTGCCAAGTATTGCATTTTTCTTCTTTCCAATCCTTGTTTTACGTCATGGATAAACAAAATCCAGAGCCAAATCCCTGTCTTTTGTATTTATTGAATTCAATTGACTTTAATTATTCGAATGTTGTAATTATTTATGTCAAACATCCAATTAAAATGGGAAAGTGTAAGTCGTCAGGATCCGAAAACCGGAAAAAGAAAGCGAAAGAGTTAGTGATTAATAAAAAACTGAGTGGTTCATTAGCTAAATATTTAACTCCGATTCCAAATCACGGCAGAAGTTTAAGTGTAAATCCCAATGACTCGTTAATTAATTCAGACATCGTAATTGTGGATGATTCATTAAGTGTCAGTAGTCAATTTAGTACTCAACAGAGTGAATCCGAGGATAATGTTCATATTTTTAACCGGAATAATGGTAAGACAGTTACTGCGGACTTCGGACTGCGGACTTTTCCAATACATTTTATTTTGTTCACATTTCACAACATATTATACTACACAATATATTATCCCATGTAAAAAAAACAACTAGAATTGTAGGCATGGGACGATATGGGAAATTCTGAAAAAATTTACAAAGAGTTTCTATGGTTTTTGATGCCTAGAATTTTTCAGAATTT
>JAQGBH010007460.1:0-10960 GCA_034698265.1 Sminthurinus aureus
TCTCTCTCTCTCTCTCTCTCTCTCTCTCTCTCTCTCTCTCTATCATATCGTATCACATCATAATCTTTTCACTGATCATCCTCAGAATCAACAGCAGCTGTATATTGTATATCTGTAGTAGTAATGGTAATTGTAGTAGTAGTATTAGTAGTAGGATAATACACACAGGTATTGCATATTATTCGCTGGGTGAGTTTTACTAATATTTTTTCAACTGGTTCTCTTTCTACCCATCTTTCTTTTTGTATTTGTCTAGTTTAAATTTTTCATTGAAGAATTTTGAAAGAGTAGATTCATTCTCCTTGTGTGTTTACTCCGTCTCCTCCTCTTTTGCCTCTTCTGCATTCTAGTATTATAGATGATGTATGCTGAATGAGAGGAAGAACAAGTTGCCGTTGCCGTTGCTTATTTCCTTGCCTTTCCCGCATTTCATTTCATTTTATGCTTTCCATCCTCCAGTCATCGTACATTTAATTAATTTGATTTCCAAGCTCATCGTCCTGTACATGGAAAAAAAGAAGAAAACCAACAACCAACCACTGTCTAGGTTCTAGTGTACACTGTACACAAAGGCATTATATAATGAGAGTGCGAGTACGACTGTGATGCAAAATTTACTTTAGCTTCCACAAACTATGTGTAAACCTTTAATATTTTGCATTCAGTGAGCTTGATTAACTTGAACTGGGAGTCTGGTCTAGAATTTCAAAGTGGTATGAATATGAAAATGAATATGTATATGCATAAAAGCTGAAATTTATGGTTTGCCATTGAAATGCAAATACATATCTCCCTTCTTCATCCACCGTCCACTACTAGCAACTCGAGACTTGAGTCTAGAGTCTAGAGACTACGACCAATTTACAACTTACAACTGAACGAGAATCTAGAATCTAGAATGCATAATGATATTATATAAATGCAAAGCTCAAAGCTTCATCTTTGTATGTATAAATGAAACGTTTTTTCACTCTATTGCTCCAAACTCCAACTCCAAACTCTAAAGTTTGGCCAAAAAGGTAAAGGGAGGGAAAGTTGAGTTGAGTTGAGTTGAGTTGAGTTGAGTTTGTGGACATATCGTTAAGTTGTTTGATTGGTTGGTTGGTTGGTTAGAGAGAAATCTATGGTATGGATATTATGGATAATGTCTACGTTGAAAATCAAATAAACATTGGTTTGATTTCCGAAAAACTTGGTGCAAATTTATGATTCACTATTTTACCATTTTCGTACTTTTTGTCTTTTCTCTACATCATACATGGTGAATCTAAATGGTAAACTTTGCTTGTCTGATTCTACAAAGCAAAGCAAAGTTTGGTCATATTCTGTGTACTAATTCAATTATTCACTTATTTTCTCATATGTGTAATGTGCAAATGTATGAGGGAGTCTAGAGTCTACGTTTACGTCTCTTTGATCATCCTCCCACACACATGAAAAAGAGTGAATGTACAAGTGCATAGAGAGAGCGAGAGAGAGAGAGAGAAAGAGAGAGACGTCTCTATGATAAATCTGTAAACTCTGTTTATGGATGAGGTTAGTGTGAAATAAAATAAAAACTCTGAATAAATTGAGAATATTCCCATTGTCAATTCATTAATGAATAAAAGTATAATAAAGTATAATAGTTTGTCCTTTTATATTTGGTTTGGTCAAATACAATAGTATTATGCCGATTCCGAATTCCAAATTAAATATTACCTCCAAAATGCTTCTGTGGAGGAAGACATTTTACATATGCTGTGTATTTTATATTTTGTATTGTGCATGTGTGAGGCTGGTCTTCACCTCAATTCCTATTGTGTAAGAGAAAAACAAACTCAAAGCTTATTCTTTATTGTACCTTCTTCTTGTACAATGTACATTGTACATCCTGCACTTTTCTGTGAAATTCAATGACTAACTCCAAGTGAACCAAAATGGGTTTTTTTTTCAAAAAGTTCTTCATTCTTCACCACTGTTTGTCTGTTTGTTGTTTGTTCAAATTGAACAATAGGATGACCATTTAACTTGGCATCATTGATCCTGTTCAGTTTCAGTTTTTCATGGGAATGATGCCACACACATTGGCGGTTTTTCATAATATGTAATTGGCCTCTTTTTCAAAATCTATCCATCCACCTACCTTTCTATCTATCTAGCCAAACCATACACTTATTGTGCAGATTGTAGATTGTGCAAACTATATTATTGTTGTTCACAATTCACAGACATACGTACATATTATTTGATAATATTATTATGCACCCAGACACAAAAAAATTATATGCATCTAGTATGTACAATGATGAAGACGACAGCTTCATATCTTTGGGTTTTGGGTTTCGAGTTTCAAGAAGCTACAAGATGCACCATGCACAAGTACCACATCGTCACTCTTCATACCACATCCACAGCCAACTTCATTTTCGTTTTAATTTAGTTGTTTGGTGTTTCTCTGTGAATTTGAGAAATAGAGAAAATCTTCCTTCATTCTACTGGTACACTGTACATTTTACATACATGCTGCTACATCTTCATCATTCTATTATTTCGAGTTATTTAGTACAGATTGGAAGGATGGGAAATGTTGTTGAGATCATTTAAGTGGATTGTACAATGTGTGAATCTAGAATCTAAAATCTACGTAATGTTGTTGTTGGATGTTAACTTTTGACTGGTTAAATTTCGATAGTGTGTTTGGTTTGATTTTTTCCCCTGTTGATCTTTATAAGAATTTCTGATATAGAATATAGAAGCTCTAGAAGATGTTTAAAGGAATACGATGTACAATGTACTTGAAAATGATTTTCCAGTCTAAAAGTTGTCTACATGTGTTTTGTTCTATAGTTGACTGTATTTGCTGTTACAGATTTTTACGCCTTGAGCATACGCAAGAGTATGTAGTATGTACTTTTGTACAGGTTGTGTATTTGTATTTGTATTTTTTCTCGACTATGTCTATATAAAATGCCATGATCCGGAGTGATTTAATCTGTCGTAATTTCAAATTGCACGCACATCAAGCACATCAATTCACATTCACCAAGCTACAAGCCAGTGGAGGAAAAGGCAATAAAATGGCAAATGAATAAGAACTCTCGAGTACTCTGAGTCTCTGAGTTTTCTCAGCATGCTCCTCGCCATCGAAACGATAAGGAGTAATGAGAGCTTTTGACGAGTTCACTTCAGCAGCCTAGGCGACAAAAAATATTTATTTGAACGAGAAACTTGATTCAGCATGTCGATACATGCATGTATGTCTGTGTGTGTTATTATTATTATTATAGGAGAGAATAAGAATACGAAGTAAAAAATAAAGAGTATTTGTGTGGGCAGATAGATGGATGTGTGTGCAAATGTAGCATAAAAATTATACGCAAAGGTATTATTCACAAGTGAGGTTTCTAGCACCATAGACTAGAGACCAGAACTTGAGACACAAAAGGAGAGGGGAAAATCAAGGGGAAAGAAAGGAAAAAAAATCATATTTTCTCGTTGAATGTTACGGGTTATATACAACAATATACAAAATACAACCAGGTTATAAACACTAAAACAGTCGTCCAACACTCAAAATGTAATTTGTAGTTTGTTGTTGTTGTCAGCCCCCACATTCACACACACACACACATTGAGCACAAAACAACACATGAATTGTGAATTGTTTCAGCTTCACCGTATTATTACGCCATCCATTTTAGTAATTTTTTTATGCATCTCAAAAGATCATAGATCATGTATTGGTGAATGACGAATGACTTATCGCACTCACACACCACGACTATTTAGAAGTATTTATATCGGTTCCACTTGTGTATATTCGTATATATTATATTTGCATGTGGGTTCTGATTTGAAGTGGTTCTGAACCAAAGGGGTTGGCTTCGTAATAATAGTAATAATCCTAAAACGAGCAAGATATTTTCCTCAATGTATTGAATGTTGTGAATACTCAATTTTACACATAGAAAATACAATAGAGTACAGTACAATGTTCCGCTACATATATATATAAATATGCAATACATGTTGCTGCCATACTACAATCTACAATATATAAATTTTTATCCCATGACCAATGGACGGAATGAGACGTATTAGTGTTAGTAGTTGAGAATGGGGATTATTTTCTTTATCATTCCATTCTATCTCCCTTTCTCTCTCTCGTTCAGTTTGCAGTTTGGACTTTTTATTTCTCTGTGTTACACTGTGTTAGTGTGGTGGCCTGGCCTGACTTGGCAAAGTGAGTCTGTACTCTGTATAATATACGAGTCAGGGAATGGAATCACAAGTCTAGATTCTAGATTCTAGAGTCTCCATTACTTTGCAGATTTTACATGCTACAGGAATTCAGATAATGCTTTTAGATATGTCGAGTATTTTCAAGAGCCAAGATACGCTGAAATACTCTGAACATTGGACGCTGAACACTGGAAACTCCGTTAGAGAGTCGTTAATATTCAAACGAGATATCGCCTTCTCTGAAATCTCACTATTATTCATTCAGCTTCTAGAGTCTAGATTCTATATTCTAGATTCTAGCCATAGACCAATAGGAAATAATACTAATAATAATAATAGTAATGATCATGACGATATGATGTAGCTCCATAACATTCTCCTTTGTCTCATTTCTCCCTCTCATAAATTCACAAAGATGAAAAATATCTGAAAAAACCAAGTTGGAATGAACATTTGGAGCAATATTTTAAAATTTTGAGAGAATGGAGCAGCAGGTTTGATTCGGATTCCGGTTCGGATTCGGATTTTTCGCAGGCTTATTCTTCATTCTCTCTCTCTCACTCACTCTCTCTCTCTTTCTGTCTTTTCACACGTTAATGACGAAGGAAACTTGTGAGTCTGAAACTTTTCATGTTCATTTTAGCTTCTACTACTTCTACTTCTTAATTTCCGTATTCGCTAATGATTAGCAAAAAAATGGTTTGCAGAAAGGCACAAGTGCAAGTTAACTCTTTTGCAATATATAAAGTCAAAATTCCGAACATAGAATACCCTTTTTTCTTGATTCAAAACCGTGTAAGTTTATTCTGTTGTACCAGGCAAACTATGTATAGTGATATTCAAATGGAGTTTACAAGTATATTGCAAAGTATTTTATTTGAGTGATGAGCTATTCCATAAATTGGTCTACTCCACCTTTTATGAGTACATGAGTATTATGTATTAAAGTGAAGAGAGTCTCTGTTTCTCTGTGCCACATGCCGAAGACCAAGTTTAACCGTGTTTCTCATACAACTGAATTGTATATTGTATGACATGTACAATGTACAGCATACTAGTATACAGTGTATAAATTAGTGAGGGCAAAAAGTAAAATGTGCAGAGTGTAGATTTTCCCATATGTACATGCGAAATGTAAGTCGTGTATGCCTGGAATAGATGTACCGGTATATTATATTGTATTTTGTACATGAGGTGGAAGTGGAATATTATGAACGAGTGTAGAATGTGGAATGTAGAATAGTTTTGTAGTTGGTAGTTTGTAGTTTGTGGGTCCTTTATATAGAAGAAAAAGTTCTTGATTCTCCATAGAAATCGGCCAATGGCAAAAACCTATGCAATAATCTAATGCATTTTATGCCAGGTCATTAATAAACTTGGAATGAAGAAAAATTGGACAGCGTCCAAATGAGAACTTTGTGAACACTTTTCAGTCAACGAAGTGAGTGTGTGTATGAATGGACCGAGTGAACAGTGAACAAGCTAGCGAGCCAGCCATTCAGTCAGTGAGTTACATCATACACTATTCACCGCACACGGGCACGAGACAAAACACTCGGCGTGTATGATTATATGTGTGGGAAAAAGAGAGGACTTTTAGTTTAGCCTAACTACATAATACATACTAAGTAGAAGATTAATACATTTTCGCCTGCAAAATGTTAAGATATTTTGTAAAGTATCCATGTTTACATATATGCACAAACAGGCACATATCCATTTTTTGTACTAGATATTTAACACAGGTGTATCGGAGGAAAATATTATGTATTATTTTCTATTATTATTTTACATTTAATGTACATGTATTACAGATATGTATCATGTTGCGTAAAAACCACCGTCACCTTGTCTCTTTTGTCTAGTGTGTGGTTTCTACAGTGCAGAATTCAGTCCACTTCAACTACATACGCATACAAAGACATAATAGATGCTGTTGTGAGACCACACCGCCTCCGATTACATTCATATAATAAGAGCGGATCCATGTGCAAAAATATTATGTAAAAGGGCGTAAGTTCAACATACGCTGTGCTGTGCTCATTATACTTTGATACTGCAAACTGCAGACTGTATACTTGAATTCTTGTGCTCTTAATCATGGAAGAAAGCGAAAGGAAACTTGAGGTTAGCTCTTCCGACAACTCATTGCATAGTACTTATTATTAATACTATTAACTACTGCCACTACTACTACTGCTGCTGCTGTTGGTGGTAATAGTGGTGGTTGTAGTACACATCTAATGACGGTGCGTGTGTATGTGTTTGTGTCTATGTAATATGTAATAGTCATAAGTAGAGTAATGATAATAAACGAATGCATACAAGTTATGCTCATGGTTTAGTCATCATTATGATGATGGCATATTAAAAGGGAGCGTAGAAATATTTATACGACTTCTTACGACTTCAACTCTACCTTTCTAAGACGAGCACTATGGTTTCCTTCCACGGTTTTCAACGTGCATCTTAAGGATATCACCCACACAACAACACACAAGACAAGAAGTATCTACATTCTATATATAATATAGAATACGATGGAGAAGTTGTATTACATAATGTGCAAGAATGCCAAATGGGAGTATATTTATTTTGGTACCTATACTCTTTGCTCTTCTTGTTCTTGTACAGTGTACACCGTGCGTAAAAGCTTTTTTGTGCGAATTTCAGCAAGTAAGCAACTGGAAGTGGAAACCTAAATCAAGGCGTCGCTTCACTTATCCTATTGATGAACATGAGCATCAACATCAACGTTTTCGCTCTTGCTTTTTCCGCTCTCCTCCTTCATCCACCTCCTTTAAATAAAATATTATGTAAGGAGAAATATTATGTTATACACCAAACTACGCAAATGTACGCAGTATTCGCAGTTTCCTCCGTAAAACCGAACTCGTTTCCACTTTTACTCCTTTTACTTTCTTCCACTGTCTTTAAAATTCAATTCCATATTCCATTCTACTGTATGACTCGTATATTTTGTGAAATTACACGAACATGTTGAATAGTTTAGTTGATGTAGTTTAATTTGAACGGTTCATAACGCTTAACGCCATAGTGTTCAATGTGAAGTTAAATGACATTAGACGAGATTATGGCAGTGAACCCTTGTAAAATGAACTCCGAATGTGGATGCTGTGTACAAAGAATGGGAGCGTTGGTGTCAGTATCAATAGATTATAGATACGTTTTGGATATGGGTTTTGGTTTTATGAGTATTTCAGTTTTACACACATCGTGGTTGGTATACTTTTTGTCGATTAGTTAAGTTTCAATGAGGATGAGGATGAGAAAATGATACAAGAGTAAGAAGCAGATATGCATTGAATTGGTATTTTTTTATCTAATGAATGATGAAATATGTATACCATATTGAAAGATACACCACAACGACATGTTATTCCATATACACGTACATTGTACATGTAGCATACCGAATACGGAGTTTGGAAATTAAGGTGGTGGTATTCCTCCCTGTACATAAGTTAGATAGCTAATAAGTTGATCGTACACTGTATGTCTGTATGTACTTTGATGTACTCACATGAAATGAAATGAAACGAAATGGAATGAAATGTATAGGTGAATGCACAGATAGAGAGAGATGGGAAGGCTGGATGTGGGTAATTAACAAGATGATAAATGAAGGAACATAAGGTGAAGTCAAAATATGATCATCATTACATTCTCCATCTATCTAACTTATAAACGCTCTTTTTACATTCTAACATTAATGTGCTCTTCATCATGTGTGCATTTGAGAATTCTCAATGTACTGTATGAGTTGGAACTTGGAGTTCACCTCATTTCTCTTTACCCTTTACACATATACACACACAATGTATATGTACTCCTTACTCCTTATCAAAAAAGCAGTGGTAGTTTCTTCTTTTAACAAGTCGGAGTTAGTTAGCCAGTTTTGAGTTTGAGTTTTGAGTTTACCACAATTTAAATTCTATCATTCTATCCTTCTATCATATTAAGATTTATTCATGTACAGATACACAGATATTTGATCTTTACACAGTACGCAGGAATTTACTTGTGCACTATATTATCGTTAAAGAGAATGTGAAGGAGGAGAATAAACAGAAAGAATTTTTGATTTAGTTACTGTATTATGTAAATTCAAATGATTCAAATTCAAATTTAAACCTGTATTCTACATTCTACACTTGTATCAAATAAATGAAAAAGGATGTTTTCTCACGTATCTATTCTTATGTAAGCTTTTTTAGTCATCATAGTAGCAATTATGTTTACGTGGATGTAGCAAGTCACTATGGTTTAAATGGGTGGAACAGGTACCCATCATGGAGGCATGTAAAGATTTAGGGTTATTAATGGTGGAAAATGAGGGAGAAGCTGTTTATTTAAACTTCATTTAATCTTGTATAGACAAGCATAAAATGTGTCGCATTTATCTTTATGTGCATGTAGCAAGTATTATGTATTGAGTAAACTAATATAATATGTAATATTATGTAGTATCTTCAATCTACACATGTATACATACATTCTGGTGGTTTGTGGTTGTTCCTTTGTCTTGTAATACCATACATGTTTTGTGTATTGTGTATCCTTTATGTATTATCTCTAAGCCAAAAATAATAATAACAAAACTTGGGAGTTAATTTCCTTTTGCAGTGCACAGTGAATGCTACTTGCTACTCACTACTCACTTTTCCAAAACCTATTATCTGTTATGTGTCTGGTGCATTTGTTTTGAATAGAGTAACTTGTGCTTCCACTAATCTCTCTGGTGTCTATGTTCTATGTTTGTGTAAGAGAGAATATACTTATGAAGGATGGAGAGAAAGGCTAATAAAGCAAAAGAGAGAGAGAGTGAGTGAGAGATGCAAAGGCAGTCAGTCAGAGGTTGTGGAAGAAAGAAGGTTGGCAAGGCGGGTTGATAAAGTCATAAATCAAAAGGTTAGCAGGAAAGCATTTAGTGAACAACTAATCCAATAATCTGATCATATATATATATAAATGTAGAGATGCAGAGACTCGAGACTCTCTTTAATTTCTTGTGATACTCGTACTCTTGATTCTTGATTTTCGATTCTTCATGTTAACCAAATAGGCAAAACATGTGTATTGTATTGTATTGTGTGTATTGTACATATTAATATTAATATTAATATTGATATTGAAATGTACTGTGTACTGTATTAACAAGTAAGTAGCACATGATCCATGATACATGATAAATCTAATATATTAATAGATTTGAAGAATGAATGAGCTTGAGCCATTAACATGTATTTCATTGTTCGTGTTCAGTGTTCAATGCTCGCTGTACATGTTACACAACTGTCCATGTCAATACATGTAATATGTGAGATTCTCTTGCAGATTAGAGATTAGACGATGACAACGACAAGAGACACACAAGAGAGGAATAGCTGAGCTTACAAGATACTTTGTTTATTATTTGGTATTTGGGATTTGCTACATCCTTTCATATGGTGTTATGAGTTATTGTTTATTAGATAGTAGATATTAGAGTTATTCCATATTCCATAGTTCATAAATAGTTGTTCCATTGTATTGTTACGTTGTGTCGACTGACTACAAATTTGACTCGATACGAGATCCAAAAGCAATTGAGCCAACTCTCTTGACTCTTGACTCTAGACTCTCAAATCTCGACCAATATAACGACCAACTGCTTGACTATTGACTATTTTATAACATGTGTAAGAACTGTTAACTGATCATTCAAGTTTGGCAAACTACAAACTATCTATTCATTTTCAATACTTGTACATTGTACATGCACTTCTGTTCTATTTAAAATCAGTGATCGGAGTATCATGATATCTGCAACAACTGAACGGAATCCAATGTCGATGGTGTATGGTGTATTGGACTTTATATTAAGCTGTCCACTGTCTACTGTCCCTGGGCCAAAAAAAAACACAACGCAAGGCATGCAATTTAAACTCTTTGCTGCTAGATTTTAACTACCGATACATGTACATATCATGTACAATGAAAAGTGTACAGTGTACAGTCCATAGGCCATATACCAATACACTACTAGTAAATGATGATATGGATCCAAGAGTCCGAGTCCGCGTCCAAATCCAAATCCTATGCACAACTAGAGTACAATGTGCCATTTATTATTCTGTCTTCAACCTCAAGGCATCTACATTTAGTGACACTTATGCCCACTGGGCTCTCATCCATTATATTTATATTCTCCCTCTCTCTAATTTGCTTGACTCTCGTGAAATTTAAAATTTAACCGGAGGAATTTTAATCTGGTGTCTAGTGTCTAAAGTATAAAGATAGTAACAAGAACAAGTGTTGGACACAGGATTATTCATGTATTATGCATGTATTTTAAAAATGATATTCTATATTCTGATTCACCGTACATAATACACACTGATTCTAATTCTGGTTCTGAGTCTGACTCTGAATGTGAGCCTGTAACTGATTGCAGTGGTGATTGGAATGAAAAAGAGTCAAGTTAATTTCCCATGTGTTGTTATTATTACCATGATTATATAGATCATTACTACACTGGATAGTAGTAATAGTAGTAGTTAGTAGTTGGTAGCAGGAGGAAAATCCGTTGGGAAAAAAACACAAACAACCCGTACATGCATATTTGAGTAGAGCAACAATTGCTTTCTATTTGTATTTCAGCCATTACAATCCTCATCAGGCAGGTGTGTAAATCGATGTCTGGAAATGAATTTTAAATATGATAGACATATAG